>SJYC01111158.1:0-13396 GCA_006408675.1 Madoqua kirkii | reverse complement strand
TATCTGGAGGGGCCGGGAAGCAGCATTTTGTCCTTAATACTTAGAGGTCACTTGGGAACGTATGTCATGAAGCCCAGGAAGCAGCAATCTGCCCTCATAATTCAAAGGGCACTCCCGGGAGTATCCGGTTTGGCCCTTGTAGAAGCATTCAGTCCTCATAATTGGTAGGGCACTAGAGAGTGTATCCTGAGAAGAACGGGAAGCAGCATTGCGTCCTCATAAGTTGAAGGGGATTAGGGGGCATATCTTGAGCAGTCCCGAAGCAGAATTCCGTTCTCATAACTCGTAGGGCACACTGGGACATATCCCGAGGTAGCCGGGAAGCAATCTTTAATCCTTCTAATGCATAGGGCACTCAGGGCCGTATTCGGAGAGGCCCAGGAAGCAGAATTCCATCCTCACAAATTGTAGCACCATGGTGGGAATATCCTGAGAAGCCCAGGAAAATCATTCTGCCCTTGTAATACATAGGGCCATGGGGGCAGTATCCCGAGGATCCCAGGAAGCAGCATTCTGTTTTCATAATTCGAACGGCCATGGGGGCATATATTGAGAAGCCCAGGAAGCTGCATACCATCCTCAGAATTCAGAGGACACTCAGGGACGAATCCTGAGGAGCACAGGGAGCAGCATTCTGTCCTCATAACATGTAGGGCCATGGGGAGCATATCCCGAGGGGCCCGGAAAAAGCCTTCCATCCTCACAATTCGCAGCACACTGGAGGCATATGCCAAAGGACCCATGAAGCAGCATTCCATCCTCATCATTCATAGGGAATTTAGGGGCGTATCCCACTGTGCCAAAAAGCAGAATTCGGTCCTAATAATTTGTAGAGCCATAGGGGAAGTATCCCAAGTGGCCCGGGAAGCAGCATTCCATCATCATAATTAGTGGAACACTCGGGGCTGTATGCTGAGGGGACCAGGGAGCAGCATTTCCTTCTCTGAATACGTAGGGAACTTGGGGGCATATCCTGAGCAGCCCGAGAAGCAGCATTCCATCCTCAAAAATCTTAAGTTCATGGGGGGGAATCCAGAGTGGCCCAGGAAGCATCATTCTGTCCTCATAATTCAGAGCGCACTTCAGGCATATCCCAAAGGGCCCAGCAAGCAGCATTCCCTTCTGTAATTCGTAGAGCACTAGGGAGCGTATACCAAGTGGATGGGGAAGTATCATTTCGTTCTCATAATTCATAGGGCACTGGCGTGGGGTGGGGGGGGCATCCTGAGGAACCTGGAAAGAAGCATTCTGTCCTCATAGCTCGTAGGTCATTTGGGAACAAATTTTGAGAAGCCTGGGAAGCAGTAATCCGTCCTTATAATTAGAAGGGCAGTTCTAGGAGTATCCAGTTTGGCCCGTGTAGCAGCATTCAGTCCTCATAATTGGTAGCGCACTCGATGGTGTATCCTGAGAAGCACGGGAAGCAACATTCCATTCTCATAATTGGGAGGGCATTCGAGGACATATCCCGATGGACCCGGGAAGCAGCATTGCGTCTTCATAATTCGTAGGGCACTCAGGGGCATATCCCGAGGTTCCTGAAGCAGAATTCTGTTCTCTTAACACGTAGGGCACTCTTGGACATATCCCAAGGGGCTCAGGAAGCAGCTTTTTTCCTCCTAATGCATAGGGCAGTCGGGGCCGTATTCAGAGAGGCCTGGGAAGCAGCATTCCATTCTCATAATTGGGAGGGCATTCGAGGACATATCTTGATGGGGCCGTTAAGCAGCATTGTGTCCTAAGTCATAGGGCACTCGGGGGCATATCCCAAGGGGTTTCGATGAACAATTCCGTCCTCATAACTCGTAGGGCACTCTTGGACATATCCGGAGGGGTCCGGGAATCAGCATTCTGTCCTCATAATTCATAGTGCCAAGGAGGGTGTTTCTCCAGGGCCCCGCAAAGCAGCATTCTGACCTCGTAATTCGTAGGCCACTCAGAGGTGTATTCCCACGGGCCCGGGAAGCAGACTTTTATTTTCCGAATGCATAGGGCACTCAGGGATGCATCCCGAAGAGGACAGGAAGCAGCATTCCATCCTTGTTTCTCCAGGGCCCCGCAAAGCAGCATTCTGACCTCGTAATTCGTAGGCCACTCAGAGGTGTATTCCCACGGGCCCGGGAAGCAGACTTTTATTTTCCGAATGCATAGGGCACTCAGGGATGCATCCCGAAGAGGACAGGAAGCAGCATTCCATCCTCATAATTTGGAGGACCATGGTGGGCAAGTCCTGAAGGGCCCGGAAACAGCATTCTGCCCCTGTAATACACAGGGCGATGGGGGGAGTACCCCGAGGGTCCCGGGAAGCAGCATTCCGTTTTCATAATTCGATCGGCCATGCAGGCATATATCAAGAAGCCCAGAAAGCATCATTCCATCCTCATAATTCAGAGGGCACTCAGGGACAAATCCCGAGGAGCACAGGAAGCAGCATTCTGTCCTAACATTTTGTAGGGCCATGTGGAGCATACTCCAAGGAGGACAGGAAGCCGCATTCCCTCCTCATAATTTGTAGGGCCATAGGGAGCATATCCCGAGGGTCCCGGAAAAAGCATTCTGTCCTCATAATTCGCAGCACACTCCAGGCATATCCGGAATGGCCCGTGAAGCAGCATTCCATCCTCATATTTCATAGACCATTCAGGGGCGTATCCCAAGGGGCCCAAAAAGCAGCATTTAGTCCTAATATTTCATAGGGCCATAGAGGAAATATCCCGAGTGGCCCGGGAAGCAGCATTGTGTCCTCATATTTCATAGAAATATAGGGGCTGAACCCCGGGGCTCTTAGAAACAGCCTTCCATCCTCATAATTCCTAGGGCCCTCGGGGGAATATCCCAAAGGCCCTAAAGAAACTTTCTGTTTTCAAAAATCGTAGGGACATGGGTGAAGTATTCCCGGAGGCCCGGGAAGAAGCATTCCATCCTCAAAATTCGTAGGGCAGTCAGGGACGTATCTCGATGTGCCAGGGAAGCAGCATTCCATCCTCATAATTTGTAGGGCCATGGGAAGCATATTCCGAGAGGCCCGGAAAAAGCATTCCGTCCTCATAATTCTCAGCACATTCCGGGCATACCCGGAAGGGCTGGGAAGCAGCATTCTGTCCTCATAATTTGTAGGGCACTCGGGGGTGTATTCCGAGTGGCCTGGAAAGCAGCATTCAGTTCTCAAGATTCAGAGTGCACTTTGGGCGTATCTGCAAGGGCCCGGGAAGCACCATTCCCTCCTATCATTGGTAGAACACTAGCAAGAGATTCCCCAGGGGATGGGAATGTAGCATTCCCTTCTCATAATTTGTAGGGCACTGGTGGCGGGGGTGTATCCTGAGGAACCCGGAATAAAGCATTCCGTCCTCATAACACGTAGGGCACAAGGGGACATATTTCGAGAAGCCTGGGAAGCAAAATTCTATCCTGATAATTCATAGGGCACTTTCAGGTGAGTCTCGAGGAGCCCAGGAAGCAGCATTCCATCCTCATAATTCCTAGGACACTCAGGGACATATCCCGAGGGCCTCGGGAAACAGCATTCTTACCTGATAATTTAGAGCACCATGGGGGGCATTCGCAAAGGAGCCAGGAAGAAGCATTCTGTCCTCATAATTCATAGGGCACTCGGAGGTGTATTCCCAGAAGCCGGGAAAACAGCATTCCATCCTCATAATTCCTAGGACACTCAGGGCCATATGTTGAAGGTGCCGGGAGCAGAACTATGTCATCATAATCCATAGGGCCATGGGTGGCATTTCCAGAGGGGCCGGACAAGCAGCATTTCATATTCTTAATTCATAGAGAAATCTGGGCCTATCCTCAGTGTCCCGGGAAGCAGCATTCCTTCCTCATAATTCGTATAGTCAATGGGGGCGTATCTCAAGTGGCTCCTGAAAAAGCATTCTGTCCTCATAATTTGTAGGGCCATGGGGGGGGGCATATCCTGAGGGACCTGGAAACAGCATTCTGCCCTTGTAATACATAGGGCGCAAAGAGGAGTATTCCGAGGGTCGAGGGAAGCAGCCTTCCATCCTCATAGTTCGAAGGGCTCTTGGGGGTTTATCCTGAGGGACTGGGGAAGAAGCATTCCCTTTTATAATTCGTAGAGCACTAGGGAGTGTATCCCGAGGGGATGGGGAAGTAGAACTGTGTTCTCATAATTCGTAGGGCACTCAAAGGCCTGTCCCAATAGGCCCGGGAAGCAGCATTGTCATCTGATAATTTGTAGGGCACTTGGCGGATTATCCTGAGGGCCCCGGAAAGCAGCATTTTGTCCTCAATACTTGGAGGGCACTCGGGGACATATGTCATGAATCCCCGGAAGCAGCAATCCCTCCTCATAATTCGAAGGAGACTTCCAGGAGTATCCTGTTTGGTCTGTGTAGCAGCATTCAGTTCTGATAGTTGTTAGGACACTCGAGGGTGTATCCTGAGAAGCACGGGAAGCAGCATTCCGTCCTCATAATTTGTAGGGCCACAGGGAGTATATCCCGAGAGTCCCGGATAAAGCATTCTGCCCTCATAATTCACAGCACCCTCGGGGCATATCCGGAAGGGCCCGTGAAGCAGCACTCCATCCTCATAATTCATAGACCATTCAGGGGCTTATCCCGAGGGGCCTAAAAAGCAGCATTCGATCCTAATAATTCATAGGGCCATAGGAGGAATATCCCGAGTGGCCCGGAAAGCAGCATTGTGTCCTCATATTTCGTAGAAATATGGGGGTTGAATCCCCGGGCTTTGAGAAGCAACTTTCCATCCTCATAATTCCTAGGGTGCTCAGGGGCATATCCCAAAGGCCTTAAAGAAACTTTCTCTTTTCAAAAATCGTAGAGTCATGGTGAAGTATCCCCAGATGCCCGGGAAGCAGCATGCCATCCTCATACTTCATAGGGCACTCAAGGACGTATCTCAAGGTGCCAGGGAAGCAGCATTCTGTCCTCATAATTCGTAAGGCACTTGGGGGTGCATCCTCAGAAGCCCGGAAAGCAGCATTTCAATTTCATAGCTCATAGACCACTCAGGAGCAATCCGGAGGGGCCTGAAAAGCAGCATTTGGTCCTAATGATTAGTAGGGCCATAGGGAGAGAATCCCCAGTGGCCCTGGAAGCAGCATTCCATCCTCATAGTTAGTGGAACACTCGCGGCTGTATCCCGAGGGAACCAGGGAGCAGCATTTCCCCCTCTTAATGGTAGGGAACTTGGGAGCATATCCCGAGGGGCCTGGTAAGCAGGATTCTGTCCTCATAATTCATAGGATCGTACAAGTCGTATCTCGATGGTTCCGAGAAAGAGTATTCCGTCCTCATAATTCATAGAGCACTCGGGGGTGTATTTTGAGTGGCCCGGGAAGCAACATTCGGTTCTCATGATTCAGAGCACACTTCGGGCATATCCCCAAGGGCCCGGGAAGCACCATTCCCTCCTATAAATCGTAGAGCACTAGGGAGCGACTCCCTAGGGGATGGGAAATTAGCATTCCCTTCTCATAATTCATAGGGCACTGGTGGCGGGGGTGTATCCTGAGGAACCCGGAATAAAGCATTCTGTCCTCATAACACGTAGGGCACAAGGGGACATATTTCGAGAAGCCTGGGAAGCAAAATTCCATCCTGATAATTCATAGGACACTTGTAGGTGAGTCTCGAGGAGCCCAAGAAGAAGCATTCCATCCTCATAATTCCTAGGACACTCAGGGACATATCCCGAGGGCCTCGGGAAGCAGCATTCTTTCCTGATAATTCATAGCGCCATGGGGGGCATTTCCTAAAGGGCCAGGGAAGCAGCATTCTGTTCTCATAATTCATAGGGCACTCATCGACCTATCTCAATGGGCCCGAAAAGTAGCATTCGGCCCTAGTAATTCATAGGGCCATAGGGAGAGTATCCCTAGTGGCCCTGGAGGCAGCATTCCATCTTCATAATTAGTGGAACACTCGAGGCTGTATCCCGAGGGGACCAGGGAGCAGCATCTGCCCCTCTTAATAAGTAGAGAACTTGGGAGCCTATCTCGACCGGCCGGACGAGCAGCATTCCATCCTCAAAAATCCTGGGGTCATGGGGGGAATATGCCGAGTGACCTGGGAAGCAGCATTCCATCCTGATAATTTGTAGAAATATGGGGGCCGTATTCCGAGTGTCCGGGAAGTAGCCTTCCTTCCTCATAAATCCTAGGTCACTTGGGGGTGTATCCCTAAAAGCCCAGGAAGCAGTATTCTTTCCTCAAAAATCATAGGGCCATGGGGGGAGTATCCCGAGTGGCCTGGAAAGCAGTATTCTGTCCTCATAATTCGTAGAGTAAAGGGAGCTTTCTCCTGAGTGTCCCGGGAGGCAACATTCCATCCTCATAATTCAAAGTACCATGGAGTGTTTATCCCGACAATTCCGGGCAGCAGCATTCAGTCCTCATAGTTTGTAGATTCATGGGTGGTGTTGCCTGTGCCGGGAAGAAGAAGTATTCTATCCTCCTCATTCAGAGAGTCAAGAAGGGCTTATCCTGAGGGGTCGGGGAAGCAGCATTCTGTCCACATATATCCTTAGGCACTCGTCTGCAAATCTGGAAGGGCCCATAAAGCAACATTACGTCTGCATAATTCGAAGTGCATTGGGAGTGTATCCCGAGTGCCGGGGAAGAAGCATTCCCTCCTATAATTCGTAGAGCACAAGGGGGCATATCTCGAAAGGACGGGGAAGTATCATTTTGTTCTCATAATTCGTAGGGCACTCACAGATGTGTCCCGATGGACCTGGGAAGCAGCATTCTGATCTCATAATTCGTAGGGCATTTGGAGGTGTATTTCGAAGGGCCCGGGAAGCAGACTTTTATCCTTGTAATGCATAGGGCACTCAGGGATGTATCCCGTGGAGCACAGCGAGCAGCATTCCATCCTCATACTTTGGAGGACCATGGTGGGCATATCCTGAGGGGCCTCGAAACAGCATTCTGACCCTGTAATACATACGGAGGTGAGGGAGTATTCTGAGGGTCCCGTGAAACAGCATTCCGTTTTCAAAATTCGAACGGCCATGAGGGCATACCTCAACAAACCCGGGAAGCAGCATTCTGTCCTAATAATTTTTAGGGTCATGGGGAGCATATCCCGAGGGGCCCAGAGAAACTGTTTCATCGTCACAATTCGTAACACACTCGGGGCATATTTGGACGGGCCTGTTAAGCAGCATTCCATCCTCATAATTCATAGGGCATTCAGGGGCATATCCCATTGGGCCGGAAAAGCACCATTCGCACCTAATAATTCATAGGGCCATTAGGTGAGTATCCCAAGTTGCCCCGGAATCAGCTTTCCATCCTCATAATTAGTGGAACGCTCGGGGCTGTATCTTCAGAGGACCAGGAAGAAGCATTTCCCCGTCTTAATATGTAGGAAACCTGGGGACCTATTCCAAACGGCCCCAGAAGCTGCATTCCTTCTAAAGAATTCTGGGGTCATGTGGGGAGTATCCTGAGTGTCCCCGGAAGCAGCATTCTGTTCTCATGATTCAGAGCCCAATCTGGGCATACCCCGAAGGGCCCGGCAAGCAGCATTCCCTCCTATAATTCGCAGAGCACTAGGGAGCTTATTCCGAGGGTATGGGGAAGTAGCATTCCGTTCTCATAATTGGTAGAGCACTGAGGGTGAGGGGTATCCAGAGAAACATGGAAATAAGCATTCTGTCCTCATATTTCATAGAAATATGGGTGCTGAGGGGCCCGGGAAGCAGCATTCCGTCCTTGTAATTTGAAGGACCATGGAGTGCATATCCCGAAACTTCCGGGAAGCAGTTTTCAGTCCTCATAATTTGTAGGGCCATGGGGAGCATATCCCGAGAGGCTCAGAAAAGGCATTCCGTCCTCATAACTCTCAGCACACTCCGGGCATATCCGAAAGGGCCCGGAAAGCAGCATTCTGTTCTCATAATTCATAGGGCACTCAGGGGTGTATTCCCAGAAGCCTGGAAAGCAGCATTCCATACTGATATTTCATAGGGCAATAAGGGGCCTATACTGAGGCATCATGGAGTGCATATCCCGAAACTTCCGGGAAGCAGTTTTCAGTCCTCATAATTTGTAGGGCCATGGGGAGCATATCCCGAGAGGCTCAGAAAAGGCATTCCGTCCTCATAACTCTCAGCACACTCCGGGCATATCCGAAAGGGCCCGGAAAGCAGCATTCTGTTCTCATAATTCATAGGGCACTCAGGGGTGTATTCCCAGAAGCCTGGAAAGCAGCATTCCATACTGATATTTCATAGGGCAATAAGGGGCCTATACTGAGGCACCCGAAAAACAGCATTTGGTCCTAATAATTCGTAGGGCCATAGGGAGAGTATCCTGAGTGGCCCTGGAAGCAGCATTCCATCCTCATAAACAGTGGAACACTCAGGACTGTACTCGAGGGGACCAGGGAGCAGCATTTCCCTTGCTTAATACGTAGGGAACTTGGGGTCATATCCCAAGAGGCCCAAGAAGCAGCATTCCATCCTCAAAAATCCTAGGGTCATGGGGGTTGTATCCCGAGTGGCCCGGGAAGCAGCTTTCCATCCTCATGATTCAGAGCCCACTCCAGGTGTATCGTGAAGGGCCGGGGAAACAGGATTCCCTCCTATAATTCATAGAGCATTAAAAAGCTTATCCCGAGGGGATGGGGAAGTAGCATTCTGCTCTCATAATTCGTAGGGCACTTGTGGGGGGGTATCCTGAGGAACCTGGAAAGAATCATTCTGTCCTCATAACACGTAGGGCACTAGGGCACATATTTCAAGAAGCCTGGGAAGCAGCATTCCATTCTCAAAATTCATAGAAATATGGGGGCCGAATCCTGAGTGACCCGGAAAGCAGCATTCTATCCTCATGATTCAGAGCCCACTTTGCGCATATCTCGAAGGACCCGGGAAGCAGCATTCCGTCCAATAATTCGTACAGCACTAGGGAGCATATCCAGAGGGGATAGGGAAGTAGCATTCCTTTCTCTTAATTCGTAGGTCACTGGGGGGTTATCCTGAGGAACCCAGAAAGAAGCATTCTGTCCTCATAACAAGTAGGGCAATAGGGCACATATTTCGAGAAGCCTGGAAAGCAGCATTCCATCCTCACAATTCGTAGAAATATGGGGGCTGAATCCCGAGTGTCCAGGAAGCAGCCTTCCTTCCTCATAATTCCTAGGGCACTTAGGGGTGTATCCCTAGAAGCCCGGGAAGCAGAATTCCTTCCTCATAAATCATAGGGACATGGGGGGAGTATCCTGAGTGGCCTGGAAAGCAGTATTCTGTCCTCATAATTCGTAAAGTAAATGGGGCCTTCTCCTGTGGGTCCCCGGAAGAAACATTTCATCCTCATAATTCAAAGGACTATGGAGTGCTTATCCCGACAATTTCGGGAAACAGCATTCAGTCCTCATAATTTGTAGATTCATGGGTGGTGTTGCCTGTGCAGCCGAAGAAGCAGTATTCTATCCTCCAAATTCATAGGGTCAAGAATGGCTTATCCTGAGGGGTCAGGGAAGGAGCATTCTGTCCACATATATCCTTGGGCATTCGTCTGCGAATCCTAAAGGGCCCGTGAAGCAGCGTTACGACCTCATAATTCGAAGTGCATTGGGAGTGTATCCTGAGTGCCAAGGAAGAAGCATTACCTTCTATAATTCGTAGACCACAAGGGGGCATATCCCGAAAGGACGGGGAAGTATCATTTTGTTCTCATAATTCGTAGGGCACTCAGAGATGTGTCCCGATGGACCCGGGAAGCAGCATTCTGACCTCATAATTCGTAGGGCATTTGGAGGTGTATTTTGAAGGGCCCGGGAAGCAGACTTTTATCCTTCAAATGCTTAGGGCACTCGGGGATGTATTTCAAAGAGAACAGGGAGCAGCATTTCGCCCTCTTAATACGTTGGGAACTTGGAGGCATATCCCCAGGGGCTTAGGAAGCAGCATTCCTTCCTCATAATTTGTAGGATTGTACAAAGCTTGTCTCGATTGATCCGGGAAGAAGTATTCTGTCCTCATAATTTGTAGGGCACTCGGGGGTGTATCCCCAGGGGCCCAGTAGGCAGCATTCTGTCCTCATATTTCATAGAAATATTGGGGCTGAATCTCGAGGCTCCAAGAAGCAGCCTTCTGTCTTCTTAATTCCTAGAGCCCTCCGGGGCATAACTCGAGGGGTCCGAAAAGCAGCATTCCATCCTGAAAAACCGTAGGGTCATGGGAAAAGTATCCCCAGTGGCCCAGGAAGCAGCATTCCATTGTCATAATTCGCAGCACACTCTAGGAATATACAGAATGGCCCAGGAAGCAGCATTTTCTCCTCATAATTCGTAGGGCACACAGCGACATATCCCGAGGTGTCAGGGAAGCAGCATTCCATCGTCATAATTCGCAGCACACTCTAGGAATATACAGAATGGCCCGGGAAGCAGCATTCTCTCCTCATATTTCGTAGGGCACACAGGGACATATCCCGAAGTGCCAGGGTAGCATCATTCTGTCCTCATAATTTGTAGGGCCATGGGGAGCATATCCCTAGGGGCCCAGAAAATGATTCTGGCCTCATAATTCTCAGCACACTCCACGCATATCTGGAAGGGACTGGGAAGCAGCATTCTGTTCTCATAATTCATAGGGCAGTCAGGGATGTATTTCAAGGTGCCAGGGAAGCAGCATTGTGTCCGCATAATTTGTAGGGCCATGGGGAGCATATCTCGAGGGGCCTGGTGAAAGCATTCCATCCTCATAATTCACAGCACACTCGGGGCATATCCGGAAGGGCCCCTGAAGGAGCATTCCATCCTCATAATTCATAAGGCACTCAGGAGTGTATCCCAAGGGGCGTGAAAAGCAGCATTTGGTCCTAATATTTCATAGGGCCATAGGAGGAGTATCCCGAGTGGCCTGGGAGGCAGCATTCCATCCTCATAATTAGTGGAACACAAGGGGCTGTATCCAGAGGGAACCAGGGAACAGCATTTCCACCTCTCAATACGTAGGAAACTCGAGGGTGTATCCCGAGAAGCCTGAGAAGCAGCATTTCATCCTTAAGAATCCTAGGGTCATGGGGCGAGTAGCCCCAGTGTCCCGGGAAGCAGCATTCCATCCTTATGATTCAGAGCACACTATGGGCATATCCCGAAGGGCCCGGCAAGCAGCATTCCCTCCTATAATTGGTAGAGCACTAGGGAGCTTATCCCAAGGGGATGGAGAAGTAGCATTCTGTTCTCACAATTCGTAGGGCACTGGGGGCAGGGGGATTTCCTGAGGAATTCGGAAAGAAGCATTCTGTCCTCATAACACGTAGGGCACTCAGGGACATATTTGGAGAAGCCAGGGAAGCACCATTCCATCCTCAAAATTTGTAAGGCACTCATGGGCATATTCTGAAGGGCCTGTGAAGCAACATTCCATCCTCATAATTCCTAGGGCACTTGGGGGCATACGCTGAGGGTTCCAGGAAGCAGAATTATGTCATCATAATTCTTAGGGCCATGGGTGGCATTTCCAGAAGGGCCCGGCAAGCAGCATTCTATACTCTAAATTCATAGGAAACTCGGGGCTTATCCTCAGTGTCCCGGGAAGCAGCATTCCTTCCTCATAATTCGGAAAGCCATGGGGGGCATGTTACAAGTGGCTCGTGATAAAGCATTCTGTTCTCATAATTTGTAGGGCCATGGGGGGGGGGGCATTTCCTGAGGGACCTGGAAACAGCATTCTGCCCTTGTAATACATAGGGCGATGGGGTGAGTTTCCTGAGGGGCCCGGGAAGCAGCATTCCATCCTCATAATTTGTAGGGCACTCGGGGGCATATCCACAGAAGGCCGAGAAGCAGCACTCCATCCTCATAATACATTGGGCATGCCGGGGCCTATCCAGAGGGGTCCTGAAAAGCAGCATTTCATCCTAATAATTCTTAGGGCCATACGGGGATTATCCGGAGGGTCCTGGGAAGCAGCATTCCATCCTCATATTTTGAAGGGCACTCGAGGGTTTATCCTGAGGGACCGGGGAAGCAGCATTCCCTCCTATAATTTGTAGAGCACTACTGAGCGTATCCTGATGGGATGGGGAAGCAGAATTGTGTCCTCTTATTTCATAGAAATATGGGGGCTGGATCCCGGGGTTTTGAGAAGCAGCCTTCCGTCCTCATAATTCCTAGGGTGCTCAGGGGCATATCCCAAAGGCCCTAAAGAAACTTTCTGTTTTCAAAAATCCTAGGGTCATGGGTGAAGTATCCCCAGAGGCCCGGGAAGCAGCAATCCATCCTCATACTTCATAGGGCACTCAGGGGGATTGCCCAAAGGCCCAAAAGAAGCTTTCTGTTCTCAAAAATCGTAGGGTCATGAGGGAAGTATCCCCAGAGGTCCGGGAAGCAACATTTCATTCTCAAAATTTGTAGGGCACTCAGGGACGTATCTCGAGGTGCCAGGGAAGCAGCATTCAATCCTCATAACTTGTAGGGTCATGGGGAGCATATCCTGATTGGCCCAGATAAAGCATTCCTTCCTCATAATTCTCAGCACACTCCGGGAATATACGGAAGGACCCGGGAAGCAGCATTCTGTCCTCATAATTCATAGGGCACTTGGGGGTGTATCCCCAAAAGCCCGGAAAGCAGCATTCCATTTTCATAATTCATAGGCCACTCAAGAGCATATTCCGAGGTGCCTGAAAAGCAGCATTCGGTCCTCATAATTCGAAGGGCCATAGGGAGAGAATCCCCAGTGGCCCTGGAGGCAGCATTGCATTCTCATAGTTAGTGGAACACTCGGGGCTGTATCCCGAGGAACCAGGGAGCAGCATTTACCCCTCTTAATGGTTGGAAACTTGGGGGCGTATCCCGAGGGGCCTGACAAGCAGGATTCCATCCTCATAATTCATAGGATCATACAAGGCTTATCTCGATGGGTCCGGGAAAGAGTATTCTGTCCTCATAATTCGTAGGGCACTCGGGGTGTATTCCGAGTGGCCCGGGAAAAATCATTCGGTCCTCATGATTCAGAGCGCACTTGGGGTGTATCCCTAAGGGCCCAGGAAGCAGCATTCCCTCCTATAATTCATAGAGGAATAGGGAGCAATTTCCCAGGGGATGGGAAAGTAGCATTCCCTTCTCATAATTCGTAGGTCACTGGTGGAGGTGGTGTATCCTGAGGAACCCGGAAAGAAGCATTCTGTCCTCATAACACATAGGGCACTCAGGGACACATTTCGAGAAGCCTGGGAAGCAAAATTCCATCCTGATAATTCATAGGGCACTTGAAAGTGAGTCGCAAGGAGCCCAAGAAGCAGCATTCCATCCTCATAATTCCTAGGACACTTGGGGACATATCCCAAGGGTCTCGGGAAGCAGCATTCTTTCCTGACAATTCATAGCGCCATGGGGGGCATTTCCCAAAGGGCCTGGGAAGCAGCATTCTGTCC
>SJYC01111157.1:0-121548 GCA_006408675.1 Madoqua kirkii | reverse complement strand
AAGCAGCATTCCATCCTCATAATTCCTAGGACACTTGGGGACATATCCCAAGGGTCTCGGGAAGCAGCATTCTTTCCTGACAATTCATAGCGCCATGGGGGGCATTTCCCAAAGGGCCTGGGAAGCAGCATTCTGTCCTCATAATTCATAGGGCACTCGGGGGTGTATTCCCAGAAGCCGAGAAAGCAGCATTCCATCCTCTTAATTCATAGGGCACTCAGGGGCCTATTCTGACGGGCCGAAAAAACAGCATTCGGTCTTAATAATTCGTAGGGCCATAGGGAGAGTATCCTGAGTGGCCCTGGAAGCAGCATTCCATCCTCATAAATATTGGAACACTCGGGACTGTATCCCGAGGGTACCAGGGACCAGCATTTCCCGGGCTTCTTACGTTGGAAACTTGCAGGCATATTCTGAGAGGCCCAAGAAGCAGCATTCCATCTTCAAAAATCCTAGGGTCATGGGGGGAGTTTCCCGAGTGGCCCGGGAAGTAGATTTCCATGCTCATGATTCAGAGCCCATTCCAGGCGTATCGCGAAAGGCCCGGTAAACAGCATTCCCTCCTATAATTCATAGAGCTTTAAAAAGCTTATCCCAAGGGGATCGGAAAGTAGCATTCTGTTTTCATAATTCGTAGGGCACTTTGGGGAGGGGTATCCTGAGGAACCCGAAAAGGAGCATTCTGTCCTCATAACACATAGGGCACTAGGGCACATATTTCGAAAAGCCTGGGAAGCAGCATTCCGTCCTCAAAATTTGTAGAAATATGGGGGCCGAATCCCGAGTGCCCAGGAAGCAGCCCTCCTTCCTCATAATTCCTAGTTCACTTAGGGGCGTACCCCTAGAAGCCCAGGAAGCAGAATTCCTTCCTCATAAATCATAGGGCCATCGGGGGTGTATCCCGAGTGGCCTGGAAATCATTATTCTGTCCTCATAATTCGTAAAGTAAAGGGGGGCTTCTCCTGAGGGCCCCAGGAAGCAGCATTCTGTCCTCATAATTCGTAGGGCACTCAGGGATGTATCTCGAGGTGCCAGGGAGCAGCATTCCATCCTCATACTTTGTAAGGCCATGGGGACCATATCCCGAGGGGCCCAGAAAAGGCATTCCGTCCTCATAATTCACAGTACACTTGGGGCATATCCGGAAGGGCCCGGGAAGCAGCATTCTGTCCTCATAATTCGTAGGGCACTTGGGGGTGTACCCCAGAAGCCCGGAATGCAGCATTCCATTTTCATAATTCATAGGCCACCCAGGAGCATATCCTGAGGGGACTGAAAAGCAGCATTCAGTCCTAATAATTCGTCGGGCCATAGGGAGAGAATCTCCAGTGGCCCTGGAAGCAGTATTCCATCCTCATAGTTAGTGGAACACTCGGGGCTGTATCCTGAGGGAACCAGGGACCAGCATTTCCCCCTCTTAATGGTGGGAAACTTGGGGACGTATCCCAAGGGGCCTGGGAAGCAGGATTCCGTCCTCATAATTCATAGGATCATACAAGGCTTATGTCGATGGGTCCAGGAAAGAGTATTCTCTCCTCATATTTCGCAGGGCACTCGGGGGTGTATTCCAAGTGGCCTGGGAAGCAACATTTGGTCCTCATGATTCAGAGAGCACTTCGGGCGTATCCCCAAGGGCCCTGAAAGCAGCATTCCATCCTCATAATTAGTGGAACACTCGAGGCTGTATCCCGAGGGGACCAGGGAGCAGCATTTGCCCCTCTTAATACGTAGGGAACTTGGGGGCGTATCCTGAGCGGCCCGAGAAGCAGCCTTCCATTCTCAAAAATCCTAGGGTCATTGGGGGAGTATGCCAAGTGGCCTGGGAAGCAGCATTCCATCCTGATAATTCGTAGAAATATGGGGGTCGTATTCTGAGTGTCTGGGAAGCAGCCTTCCTTCCTCATAAATCCTAGGGCACTTAGGGGTGTATCCCTAGAAGCCCAGGAAGCAGTATTCCTTCCTTATAAATCATAGGGCCATGGGGGTAGTATCCTGAGTGGTCTGGAAAGCAGTATTTTGTTCTCATAATTTGTAAAGTAAACGGGACTTCTCCTGAGGGTCCCGGGAAGAAACATTTCGTCCTCATAATTCAAAGGACCATGGAGTGCTCATCCCAACAATTTCGGGAAGCAGCATTCAGTCTTTATAATTTGTAGATTCATGGGTGGTGTTGCCTATGCAGCCAAAGAAGCAGTATTCTATCCTCCTAATTCATAGGGTCAAGAAAGGATTATCCTGAGGGGTCGGGAAAGCAGCATTCTGTCCACATATATCCTTGGGCACTCGTCTGGGAATCCCGAAGGGCCCTTTAAGCAGCGTTACGTCCTCATAATTCGAAGTGCATTGGGAGTGTATCCCGAGTGCCAGGGAAGAAGCATTCCCTCCTATAATTTCTGGACCACAAGGGGGCGTATCCTGAAAGGACGGAGAAGTATCATTTTGTTCTCATAGTTTGTAGGGCACTCAGAGATGTGTCCCGATGGACCCGGGAAGCAGCATTCTGACTTCATAATTCGTAGGGCATTTGGAGGTGTATTTCGAAGGGCCCGGGAAGCAGACTTTTATCCTCCTAATGCTTAGGGCACTCGAGGATGTATCCTGAGGAGCACAGGAGGCAGCATTCCATCCTCATAATTTGGAGGACCTTGGTGGGCATATCCTGAGGGGCCCGGAAAAAGCATTCTGCCCCTGTAATACATACGGTGGTGGGGGTAGTATCCTGAATGTCCCGTGAAGCAGGATTCTGTTTTCAAAATTTGAACGGCCATGGGGGCATATCTCGAGAAACCTGGGAAGCAACATTCCTTCCTCATAATTCAGAGGGCACTCGGGGACATATCCCAAGGAGCACAGGAAGAAGCACTTCTTCCTCATAATTTGTACGGCCATGGGGAGCATATTTCGAGGAGCCCAGAAAAAGCATTCTGGCCTCATAATTTGCAGCACTCTCCAGGCATATCTGAAAGGGCCCAGGAAGTAGCATTCTGTTCTCATAATTTGTAGGGCACTCAGGGACGTATCTCTAGGTGCCAGGAAAGCAGCATTTCATCCTCATAATTTGTAGGGCCATGGGGAGCATATCTTGAGGGGCCCAGAAAAAGCATTCCGTCCTCATAATTCGGTTCACACTTGGGGCATATGCGGAAGGGCCCGGGAAGCAGCATTCTGTCCTCATAATTAGTAGAGCACTCCAGGGTGTATCCCAAAATCCCTGAAAGCAGCGTTGAATACTCATAATTCATAGGGCACTCAGGGGCATATCCCGAGGGGCCTGAAAAGCAGCATTCGGTCCTCATAATTCGTAGTGCCATAGGGAGAGTATCCGCAGTGGTCCTGGAGGCAGCATTCCATCCTCATAATTAGTGAAACACTCAGGGCTGTATCCCGAGGAGAACAGGGAGCAGCATATCCCCCTCTTAATACGTTGGGAACTTGGAGGTGTATCCCCAGGGGCCTGGGAAGCAGCATTCCTTCCTCATAATTTGTAGGACTGTACAAGGCTTATCTCGATTTGTCTGGGAAGAAGCACTCTGTCCTCATAATTTGTAGGGCACTCGGGGGTGTATCCCCAGGGGCCTGGTAGGCAGCATTCTGTCCTCATATTTTATAGAAATATGGAGGCTGAATCCCGAGGCTCCAAGAAGGAGACTTCCATCTTCATAATTCCTAGAGCACTCTGGGGCATATCCCAAGGGGTGCAAAAAGCAGCATTCCATCCTCAAAAACCATAGGGTCATGGGGAAAGTATCCCCAGTGGCCCAGGAAGCAGCATTGCATCCTCATAATTCACAGCACACTCCAGGAACATCTGGAAGGGCCCGGGAAGCAGCATTCTCTCCTCATACTTTGTAGTGCCATGGGGAGCATATCCCGAGGGCCCCAGAAAATCATTCAGGCCTCATAATTTGCAGCACACTCCACGCATATCTGGAAGGGACTGAGAAGCAGCATTCTGTTCTCATAATTCATAGGGCAGTCAGGGACGTATTTCAAGGTGTCAGGGAAGCAGCACTGTGTCCACATAATTTGTAGGGCCATGGGGAGCATATCTCGAGGGGCCTGGTGAAAGCATTCCATCCTCATAATTCACAGCACACTCGGGGCATATCCGGAAGGGCCCCTGAAGGAGCATTCCATCCTCATAATTCATAAGGCACTCAGGAGTGTATCTCCTAGAAGCCCAGGAAGCAGTATTCCTTCCTTATAAATCATAGGGCCATGGGGGTAGTATCCTGAGTGGTCTGGAAAGCAGTATTTTGTTCTCATAATTTGTAAAGTAAACGGGACTTCTCCTGAGGGTCCCGGGAAGAAACATTTCGTCCTCATAATTCAAAGGACCATGGAGTGCTCATCCCAACAATTTCGGGAAGCAGCATTCAGTCTTTATAATTTGTAGATTCATGGGTGGTGTTGCCTATGCAGCCAAAGAAGCAGTATTCTATCCTCCTAATTCATAGGGTCAAGAAAGGATTATCCTGAGGGGTCGGGAAAGCAGCATTCTGTCCACATATATCCTTGGGCACTCGTCTGGGAATCCCGAAGGGCCCTTTAAGCAGCGTTACGTCCTCATAATTCGAAGTGCATTGGGAGTGTATCCCGAGTGCCAGGGAAGAAGCATTCCCTCCTATAATTTCTGGACCACAAGGGGGCGTATCCTGAAAGGACGGAGAAGTATCATTTTGTTCTCATAGTTTGTAGGGCACTCAGAGATGTGTCCCGATGGACCCGGGAAGCAGCATTCTGACTTCATAATTCGTAGGGCATTTGGAGGTGTATTTCGAAGGGCCCGGGAAGCAGACTTTTATCCTCCTAATGCTTAGGGCACTCGAGGATGTATCCTGAGGAGCACAGGAGGCAGCATTCCATCCTCATAATTTGGAGGACCTTGGTGGGCATATCCTGAGGGGCCCGGAAAAAGCATTCTGCCCCTGTAATACATACGGTGGTGGGGGTAGTATCCTGAATGTCCCGTGAAGCAGGATTCTGTTTTCAAAATTTGAACGGCCATGGGGGCATATCTCGAGAAACCTGGGAAGCAACATTCCTTCCTCATAATTCAGAGGGCACTCGGGGACATATCCCAAGGAGCACAGGAAGAAGCACTTCTTCCTCATAATTTGTACGGCCATGGGGAGCATATTTCGAGGAGCCCAGAAAAAGCATTCTGGCCTCATAATTTGCAGCACTCTCCAGGCATATCTGAAAGGGCCCAGGAAGTAGCATTCTGTTCTCATAATTTGTAGGGCACTCAGGGACGTATCTCTAGGTGCCAGGAAAGCAGCATTTCATCCTCATAATTTGTAGGGCCATGGGGAGCATATCTTGAGGGGCCCAGAAAAAGCATTCCGTCCTCATAATTCGGTTCACACTTGGGGCATATGCGGAAGGGCCCGGGAAGCAGCATTCTGTCCTCATAATTAGTAGAGCACTCCAGGGTGTATCCCAAAATCCCTGAAAGCAGCGTTGAATACTCATAATTCATAGGGCACTCAGGGGCATATCCCGAGGGGCCTGAAAAGCAGCATTCGGTCCTCATAATTCGTAGTGCCATAGGGAGAGTATCCGCAGTGGTCCTGGAGGCAGCATTCCATCCTCATAATTAGTGAAACACTCAGGGCTGTATCCCGAGGAGAACAGGGAGCAGCATATCCCCCTCTTAATACGTTGGGAACTTGGAGGTGTATCCCCAGGGGCCTGGGAAGCAGCATTCCTTCCTCATAATTTGTAGGACTGTACAAGGCTTATCTCGATTTGTCTGGGAAGAAGCACTCTGTCCTCATAATTTGTAGGGCACTCGGGGGTGTATCCCCAGGGGCCTGGTAGGCAGCATTCTGTCCTCATATTTTATAGAAATATGGAGGCTGAATCCCGAGGCTCCAAGAAGGAGACTTCCATCTTCATAATTCCTAGAGCACTCTGGGGCATATCCCAAGGGGTGCAAAAAGCAGCATTCCATCCTCAAAAACCATAGGGTCATGGGGAAAGTATCCCCAGTGGCCCAGGAAGCAGCATTGCATCCTCATAATTCACAGCACACTCCAGGAACATCTGGAAGGGCCCGGGAAGCAGCATTCTCTCCTCATACTTTGTAGTGCCATGGGGAGCATATCCCGAGGGCCCCAGAAAATCATTCAGGCCTCATAATTTGCAGCACACTCCACGCATATCTGGAAGGGACTGAGAAGCAGCATTCTGTTCTCATAATTCATAGGGCAGTCAGGGACGTATTTCAAGGTGTCAGGGAAGCAGCACTGTGTCCACATAATTTGTAGGGCCATGGGGAGCATATCTCGAGGGGCCTGGTGAAAGCATTCCATCCTCATAATTCACAGCACACTCGGGGCATATCCGGAAGGGCCCCTGAAGGAGCATTCCATCCTCATAATTCATAAGGCACTCAGGAGTGTATCCCAAGGGGCGTGAAAAGCAGCATTCGGTCCTAATATTTCATAGGGCCATAGGAGGAGTATCCCGAGTGGCCTGGGAGGCAGCATTCCATCCTCATAATTAGTGGAACACAAGGGGCTGTATCCAGAGGGGACCAGGGAACAGCATTTCCACCTCTCAATATGTAGGAAACTCGAGGGTGTATCCCGAGAAGCCTGAGAAGCAGCATTTCATCCTTAAGAATCCTAGGGTCATGGGACAAATAGCCTCAGTTGCCCGGGAAGCAGCATTCCGTCCTCATGATTCAGAGCCCACAATGGGCATATCCCGAAGGGCCCAGCAAGCAGCATTCCCTCCTATAATTCGTAGAGCACTAGGGAGCGTATCCCAAGGGGATGGAGAAGTAGCATTCCATTCTCATAATTCGTAGGGCACTGGGGGCGGGGGGATTTCCTGAGGAATTCGGAAAGAAGCATTCTGTCCTCATAACACGTAGGGCACTCGGGGACATATTTGGAGAAGCCAGGGAAGCAGCATTCCATCCTCAAAATTTGTAAGGCACTCACGGGCATATCCTGAAGGGCCTGTGAAGCAACATTACATCCTCATAATTCCTAGGGCACTTGGGGGCATATGCCGAGGGTTCCAGGAAGCAGAATTATGTCATCATAATTCTTAGGGCCATGGGTGGCATTTCCAGAAGGGCCCGGCAAGCAGCATTCTATGCTCTAAATTCATAGGAAACTCGGAGCTTATCCTCAGTGTCCCGGGAAGCAGCATTCCTTCCTCGTAATTCGGAAAGCCATGGGGGGCGTGTTACAAGTGGCTCGTGATAAAGCATTCTGTTCTCATAATTTGTAGGGCCATCGGGGGAGCATATCCTAAGGGACCTGGAAACAGCATTCTGCCCATGTAATATATAGGGTGATGGGGGGAGTATCCCGAGGGGCCCAGGAAGCAGTATTCCATCCTCATAATTCATAGGCCACTCAGGAGCATATCCCGAGGAGCCTGACAAGCAGCATTCGGTCCTAATAAGTCGTAGGACCATAGGGAGAGAATCCCCAGTGGCCCTAGAAGCAGCATTCCATCCTCATAGTTAGTGGAACACTCGGGGCTGTATCCTGAGGGAACCAGGGAACAGCATTTCCCCCTCTTAATGGTAGGGAACTTGGGGGCGTATCCCGAGGGGCCTGGGAAGCAGGATTCCGTCCTCATAATTCATAGGATCATACAAGGCTTATCTCGATGGGTCCGGGAAAGAGTATTCTGTCCTCATAATTCGTAGGGCACTCAGGGGCATATCCCGAGGGGTTTCGATGCAGAATTCCATCCTCATAACTCATAGGGCAATCTTGGGCATATCCAGAGGGGCCCAGGAATCAGCATTCTGTCCTCATAATTCATAGCACCATGGAGGGCATTTCCCCAGGGCCCCAGAAAGCAGCATCCAACCTCGTAATTCATAGGGCACTCGGAGGTGTATTCCCACGGGCCCGGGAAGAAGACTTTTATCCCCCGAATGCATAGGGCACTCAGGAATGTATTTTGAGGAGGACAGGAGCAGCATTCCATACTCATAATTTGGAGGACCATGGTGGGCATATCCTGAGGGGCCCAGAAACAGCATTCTGCCACTGTAATACATAGGTCGAAGGGGGGAGTAACCTGAGGGTCCCAGAAAGCAGCATTCCGTTTTCATAATTCGAACGGCCATGGGGGCATATATCGAGAAGCCCAGGAAGCATCATTCCGTCCTCATAATTCAGAGGGCACTCAGGGACAAATCCCGAGGAGCACAGGATGCAGCATTCTGTCCTAACAATTTGTAGGGCCATGTGGAGCATATCCCGAGGAGCACAGGAAGCCACATTCCGTCCTCATAATTTGTAGGGCCATAGGGAGCATATCCCGAGGGGCCTGGAAAAAGCATTCCATCCTCATAATTCGCAGCACACTCGGGGCATATCCGGAAGGGCCCGTGAAGCAGCACTCCATCTTCATAATTCATAGACCATTCAGGGGCGTATTCCGAGGGGCAGGAAAAGCAGCATTCAGTTCTAATAATTCGTAGGGCCACAGGGAAAATATTCCGAGTGGCCCGGGAAGCAGAATTGTGTCCTCTTATTTCGTAGAAATATGGGGGCTGAATCCCGGGGATTTGAGAAGCAGCCTTCCGTCCTCATAATTCCTAGGGTGCTCAGGGGCATATCCCAAAGGCCCTAAAGAAACTTTCTGTTTTCAAAAATCCTAGGGTCATGGGTGAAGTATCCCCAGAGGCCCGGGAAGCAGCATTACATCCTCATACTTCATAGGGCACTCAGAGACGTATCTCATGGTGCCAGGAAAGCAGCATTCAATCCTGATAATTTGTAGGGCCATGGGGAGCATATTCCAATGGGCCCGGAAAAAGCATTCCTTCCTCATAATTCTCAGCCCACTCCGGGAATATCAGGAAGGGCCCGGGAAGCAGCCTTCCATCCTCATAATTCCTAGGGCGCTCAGGGGGATTTCCCAAAGGCCCAAAAGAAGCTTTCCTTTCTCAAAAATCATAGGGTCATGAGGGAAGTATCCCCAGAGGTCTGGGAAGCAGCATTCCATCCTCAAAATTTGTAAGGCACTCACGGGCATATCCTGAAGGGCCTGTGAAGCAACATTACATCCTCATAATTCCTAGGGCACTTGGGGGCATATGCCAAGGGTTCCAGGAAGCAGAATTATGTCATCATAATTCTTAGGGCCATGGGTGGCATTTCCAGAAGGGCCCTGCAAGCAGCATTCTATACTCTAAATTCACAAGAAACTCCGGGCTTATCCTCACTGTCCCGGGAAGCAGCATTCCTTCCTCATAATTCGGAAAGCCATGGGGGCCGTGTTACAAGTGGCTCGTGATAAAGCATTCTGTTCTCATAATTTGTAGGGCCGTGGGGGGAGGGGCATATCCTAAGGGACCTGGAAACAGCATTCTGCCCATGTAATATATAGGGCAATGGGGGGAGTATCCCGAGGGGCCCGGAAAGCAGCATTCCATCCTCATAATTTGTAGGGCACTCGGGGGCATATCCACAGAAGCCCAAGAAGCAGCACTCCATCCTCATAATACATAGGGCATTCCGGTGCATATCCAGAGGGGCCCTGAAAAGCAGCATTCCATCCTCATAATTCTTAGGGCCATAGGGGGAGTATCCTGAGTGGCCCGGAAAGCAGCATTCCATTTTCATAATTAGTAGAACACTCAGGGGATTATCCCTAGCAGTCTGGGATGCAGCATTCCAACCTCATAATTTGAAGGGCACACGGGGGTGTATCCTGAGGTACTGGGGAAACAGTATATTCCCTCTTAAAATTCATAGACCCCTAGGTAGTGTATCCCGAGGGGATGGAGAAGCAGCATTGTGTTCTCATAATTTGTAGGGCTCTGGGGGGGTTATCCTGAGGGTCCGGGAAGCAGCATTGCATCCTCATAATTCATAGGGCAATCAGGGGCATATAGCGAGTGATTCCGAAGCAGATTTCCATGCACATAACTCATAGGGCACTCTTGGACATATCCCAAGGGGCCCGGGAAGGAGCTTTTTATCCTCCTAATGCATAGGCACTTTGGGCCGTATTCTGAGAGGCCCGGGAAGCAGCATTCCATCCTCATAAATTGTAGGACCATGGTGGGCATATCCTGAGGAGCCCAGAAACAGCATTCTGCCCCTGTAACACATAGGGGGATGGGAGGAGAATCCCGAGGATCCCGGGAAGCAGCATTCCGTTTTCATAAATTGAACGGCCATGGGGGCATATATCGAGAAGCCCAGGAAGCTGCATTCCGTCCTCATAATTCAGAGGGCACTCAGGGACGAATCCCAAGGAGCACATGAAGCAGCATTCCGTCCTCACAATTCGTAGAAATATGGGGGCCGAATTTCGCGTGTCCAGGAAGCAGCCTTCCTTTCTCATAATTCCTAGGACACTTAGGGGCGTATCCCTAGAAGCCCAGGAGGCAGCATTCCTTACTCATAAATCATAAAGCAATGCGTGGAGTATCCCGAGGGGCCTGGAAAGCAGTATTCTGTCCTCATAATTTGTAAAGTAAAGGGGGCTTCTCCTGAGGGGCCCGGGAAGCAGCATTCTGTCCTCATAATTCAAAGGACCATGAAGTGCTTATCCCGACAATTCTGGGAAGCAGCATTTTGTCCTCATAATTTGTAGATTCATGGGTGGGGTTTCCCGTGCGGCTGGAGAAGCAGTATTCTGTCCTCCTAATTCATAGGGTCCAGAAGGGCTTATCCTGAGGGGTTTGGGAAACAGCATTCCGTCTACATATTTCATTGGGCACTCGGCTGTGAACCCTGAAGGGCCCGTGAAGCAGCATTACGTCCTCATAATTCAAAGTGCATGCGGGGGTGTATCCTGCATGGCAGGGGAAGCAGCATTCCCTCCTGTAATATGTAGAGCACAAGGGGGCGTATTTCAAAAATCGGGGAAATAGCATTTTGTTCTCATAATTTATAGGGCACTTGGAGATGTGTCCTGATGGACCCCTGAAGCAGCATTCTGACCTCATAATTCGTAGGGCACTGGGAGGGCGTATCCTGAGGTGCCTGGGAAGCAGCATTCTGTCCTCATAATTAGTAGGGCACACAGGGACATATTCCGAGGGGTCCTGAAGCAGAATACCACCCTCATAACTCGTAGGGCACTCTTGGACATATTCCGAGGTGCCCGGGAAGCAGCATTCTGTCCTCATAATTCATTGCGCCAAGGAGGGCGTATCCCCAGGTGCCCAGGAAGCAGTATTCTGACCTCATAATTCGTAAGGCACTCGGAGATGTATTCCCAGGGGCCAGGAAACAGACTTTTATCCTCCTAATGCATAGGGCACTCGGGGCCATATTCTGAGAGGCCCGGGAAGCAGCATTCCATCCTCATAATTCCTAGGGCACTCAGGGATGTATCCTGAGGAGCACAGGAAGCATAATTCCATCCTCATAATTTGTAGGACTATGTTGGGCATATCCTGAGGGGCCTGGAAACAGCATTCTGCCCGTGGAATACATAGGCCGATGGGGGGAGTATCCTGAGTGTCTCGGGAAGGAGCATTCCATTTTCATAATTCGAACAGCCATGGGGGCATATCTCGAGAAGCCCGGGAAGCAGCATTCCATCCTCATAATTCAAAGGGCACTCAGGTACATATCCCGAGGAACACAGTAAGCAGCATTCTGTCCTCATAATTTGTAGGGCCATGGGGAGCATATCCCGAGGGGCCTGGGAAGCAGCATTTCACCTTCATAATTCGTAGGACCATATCTCGATGGTTCCAGGAGGCTGTATTCTGTCCTCATAATTCGTAGGGCACTCAGGGGTGTATCCCGAGGGGCCCGGAAGGCAGCATTCTGTCCCAATATTAAATATGGGGGCTGAATCCCGAGGTTCCGAAAAGCAGCCTTCCATCTTCATAATGCCTAGAGCACTCCAGGACATATCCCAAGGGGCCCGAAAAGCAGCATTCCGACCTCAAAAACCATAGGGTAATGGAGAAAGTATCCCCAGTGACACGGGAAGCAGCATTCTCTCCTCATAATTGGTAAGGCCATGGGAAGCATATCCCCAAGGGGCCCAGAAAAAGCGTTCTGTCCTCACAATTCGCAGCACATTCGGGGCATATCCGGAAGGGCCCATGAAGCAGCATTCCATCCTCATAATTCATAGGGCATTCAGGGGCATATACCGTGGGGCACGAACATGAGCATTCCATCCTAATAATTCGGAGGGCCATAGGGGGAGTATTCCAAGTGGCCCAGGAATCAGCATCCCATCCTCATAATTAGTGGAACACTCAGGGCTGTATCTTCAGGGGACCAGGGAGATGCATTTCCCCCTCTTAATATGTAGGCAACTGGGGGGCGTATTTCGAGCGGCCCGAGAAGCAGCATTCCATCCTCAAAAATCCTAGGGTCAAGGGGGGAATATCCCGAGTGGACCGGGAAGCAGCATTCTGTTCTCATGATCCAGAGTGAAATCTGGGCATATCCCGAAGGGCCCGGCAAGCAGCATTCCCTCCTATAATTCGTAGAGCACTAGGGAGCATATACCGAGTGTATGGGAAAGTAGCATTCCGTTCTCATATTCGTAGGGCACTGGGGGTGAGGGGTATCCTGAGGAACCTTGAAAGAAGCATTCTGTCCTTATAACTCGTGGTGAACTCGGGGACAAATTTTGAGAAGCCTGGGAAGCAGCATTCCATCCTCATAGTTCGTAAGGCACTCACGTGCATATCTTGAAGGGCCTACGAAGCAACATTCCGTCCTGATAATTCCTAGGGCACTCAGGGCCATATGTCGAGGGTCCCAGGAGGAGAGTTATGTCATCATAGTTCATAGGGCCATGGGTGGCATTTCCAGAGGTGACCGCTTATCAGCATTCTATATTCTTAGTTCATAGAGACCTCGGGGCCTATCTTCAGTGTTCCTGGAAGCAGCATACCTTCCTCATAATTCATATAGCCATGGGGGGTATATCTCAAGTAGCTCGTGATAAAGCATTCTGTCCTCATAATTTGTAGGGCCATGGGGAGGGAATAACCTGAGAGACCTGGAAACAGCATTCTGCCCTTGTTATACATAGGGCGACAAGGGGAGTATCCCGAGTGTCTTGGGAAGCAGCCTTCCATCCTCATAATTTTTAGGGCTCTTGGAGGCATATCCCCAGAAGCCCGAGAAGCAGCATTCCATCCTCATAATTCACAGGGCACTCCGGAGCGTATACCAAGGGGCCCGAAAAGCAGCATTCCATCCTAATAATTCTTAGGGCCATAGAGGGAGTATCCTGAGTGTCTCAGAAAGCAGCATTCGATCCTCATAATTAGTAGAACACTCAGGGGTATATCCCTAGCAGCCCAGGAAGCAGCATTTCATCCTCATAATTCACAGAGCACTGGGGGCTATCCCAAAGGGCCCGGGAAGCATTATTGCGTCCTCATAGTTTGAAGGGCACTCGGGGGTTTATCCTGAGGGGCCTGGGAAACGGCATTCCCTCCTATAATTCGTAGAGCACTAGGTAGCATATCCCGAGGGGATGGAAAAGTAGAACTGTGTTCTCGTAATTCATAGGGCACACGGAGGCTTGTCCCGATGGGCCAGGTAAGCAGCATTGTGACCTCATAAGTCGTAAGGAACTGGGGTGTTATCCTGAAGTCCCCAGGAAGCAGCAATTTGTCCTCAATACTTGGAGGGCCCTCGGGGACGTATGTCATGAAGCCCAGGATGCAGCAATCCATCCTCATAATTCGAAAGACCATGGAGTGTTTATCCCGAAAATTCCAGGAAGCAGCATTCAGTCCTCATAATTCATAGAAATATGGGGGCCGAATTCCGAGTGTCCGGGAAGCAGCCTTCCTTCCTCATAATTCATAGGGCACTTAGCGGCGAATCCCTAGAAGCTCCGGAAGCAGCATTCCTTCCTCAGAAATCATAAGGCCATGGGGGGAGTATCCCGAGTGGCCTGAAAGCAGTATTCTGTCCTCATAAATTGTACAGTAAAGGGGGGCTTCTCCTGAGGGGCCCAGGAAGCAGCATTCCGTCCTCATAATTCGAGGGACCATGGAGTGCTTATCCCGACAATTCCAGGAAGCAGCGTTTTGTCCTCATAATTTGTAGATTCATGCGTGGCTTTTCCCATTCGACCGAAGAAGCAGTATTCTGTCCTCTTAATTCATAGGGTCAAGAAGGGCTTATCTTGAGGGGTCCGGGAAGCAGCATTCCGTCCACATATTTCGTTGGGCACTGGGGTGCGAATCCCAAAGGGACCGTGAGACAATATGACATCCTCATAATTCGAAGTACTTTCGGGGGTGTATCCCGCGTGGCCAGGAAAGCAACATTCCCACCTATAATTCATAGAGCCCAAGGGGGCATATCCCGTAAGGATGGGGAAGTAGCATTTTGTTCTCATAATTCATAGGGCACTTGGAGACATGTCTCGATGGGCCCAGGAAGCAGCTTGTGACCTCATAATTCGTAGGCCACTGGGGGGGTTATCCTGAGTGGCCCAGGAAGCAGCATTTTCTCCTCAATACTTAGAGGGCACTTGGTGATATATGTCATGAAGCCCAGGAAGCAGAAATCCGTCCTCATAATTTGAAGGGCACTCCCGGGTGTATTCAGTTTGGCGTGTGTAGTAGCATTCACTCCTCATAATTGGTAGGGTATTCAAGGACGTATCCTGATGGGCCCTGGAAGCAGCATTGTGTCCTGATATTTCGTATGGCACTCGGGGGCATATCCCGAGGGGTCCCGAAGCAGAATTCCATCCTCATAACTCGTAGGCCACTCTTGGACATATTCCAAGGGGCCCAGGAAGCAGCCTTTTATTCTAATGCATAAGGCACTCGGGGCCATATTCCAAGAGTCCCGTGAAGCAGCATTAAATCCTCATAATTTGTAGGGCACTCAGGGATGAATCCTTAGGAGCACATGAAGCAGCATTCCATCCTCATAATTTGGAGGACCATGGTGGGCATATCCTGAGGGTCCGAGAAACAGCATTCTACCCCTGTAATACATTGGGCGATGGGGAGAGTATTCCAAGTATCCTGGGGAGCAGCATTCCATTTTCATAATTCAAACGGCCATGGGGGCATATCTCGAGAAGCCCAGGAAGCAACATTCCATCCTCATAATTTAGAGGGCACTCAGGAATGAATTCCGAGGAGCACCGGAAGCATCATTCCATCCTCATAATTTGTAGGGCCATGAGGAGCATATATCCCGAGGGGCCCGACAAAAGCATTCCATCCTCATAATTCATAGCACACTCGGGGCATATCCGGAAGGGCCCGTGAAGCAGCACTCCATCCTCATAATTCATAGACCATTCAGGGGCATATCCTGAGGGGCCGAAAAAGCAGCATTCGGTCCTAATAATTCGTAGGGCCATAGGGGGAATATCCCGAGTGGCCTGGGAAGCAGCATTGTGTCCTCATATTTCGTAGAAATATGGGGGCTGAATCCCGGAGCTCCGAGAAGCAGCCTTCCGTCCTCATAATTCCTAGGGCACTCGGGGGCATATCCCAAAGGCCCTAAAGAAACTTTCTGTTTTTGAAAATCGTAGGGTCATGGGTGAAGTATCCCCAGAGCCCGGGGAAGCAACATTCCATCCTCATACTTCATAGGGCACTCAGGGACGTATCTCGAGGTGCCAAGGAAGCAACATTCCATCCTCATAATTTGTAGGGCCATGAGCAGCATATCCCGATGAGCCCAGAAAAACCATTTCTTCCTCATAATTCTCAGCACACTCCGGGAATATCAGGAAGGGCCCGAGAAGCAGCATTCTGACCTCATAATTCATAGGGCACTCAGGGGCCTATCCCGATGAGCCCGAAAAGCAGCACTCGGTCCTAATAATTCATAGGGCCATAGGGAGAGTATTATTAGTGGCCCGGGAAGCAGCATTTGGTCCTCAGGATTCAGAGTGCACTTCGGACGTATCCCCAAGGGCCGGAGAAGCACCAATCCCTCCTATAATTTGTAGAGCACTAGCGAGCGATTCCCCAGGGGATGGGAAGGTAGCATTCCCTTCTCATAATTCCTAGGGCACTGGTGCTGGGAGTGTATCCTGAGGATCCCGGAAAGAAGCATTCTGTCCTCATAACACGTAGGGCACTCGGGGACATATTTCGAGAAGCCTAAGAAGCAAAATTCCATCCTGATAATTCATAGGGCACCTGTAGGTGAGTCAGGAGGAGCCCAAAAAGCAGCATTTCATCCTCATAATTCCTAGGACACTCGGGAAATATCCGGAGGGTCTCGGGAAGCAGCATTCTTTCCTGATAATTCATAGGGCACTCAGGGGCCTATCCCGATGAGCCCGAAAAGCAGCACTCGGTCCTAATAATTCATAGGGCCATAGGGAGAGTATTATTAGTGGCCCGGGAAGCAGCATTTGGTCCTCAGGATTCAGAGTGCACTTCGGACGTATCCCCAAGGGCCGGAGAAGCACCAATCCCTCCTATAATTTGTAGAGCACTAGCGAGCGATTCCCCAGGGGATGGGAAGGTAGCATTCCCTTCTCATAATTCCTAGGGCACTGGTGCTGGGAGTGTATCCTGAGGATCCCGGAAAGAAGCATTCTGTCCTCATAACACGTAGGGCACTCGGGGACATATTTCGAGAAGCCTAAGAAGCAAAATTCCATCCTGATAATTCATAGGGCACCTGTAGGTGAGTCAGGAGGAGCCCAAAAAGCAGCATTTCATCCTCATAATTCCTAGGACACTCGGGAAATATCCGGAGGGTCTCGGGAAGCAGCATTCTTTCCTGATAATTCATAGTGCACTCAGGGGCCTATCCCGATGAGCCCGAAAAGCAGCACTCGTTCCTAATAATTCATAGGGCCATAGGGAGAGTATTATTAGTGGCCCTGGAAGCAGCATTCCATCCTCATAATTAGTGGAACACTCGAAGCTGTATCCCGAGGGGACCAATAAGCAGCATTTGCCCCTCTTAATACGTAGAAAACTTGGTGGCGTATCCCGAGCCACCCGAGAAGCAGCATTCCATCCTCAAAAATCCTAGGGTCATTGGGGGAGTATGCCAAGTGGCCCAGGAAGCAGCATTCCATCCTGATAATTCGTAGAAATATGGGGGCTGTATTCTGAGTGTCCGGGAAGCAGCCTTCCTTCCTCATAAATCCTAGGACACTTAGGGGCATATTGCTAAAAGCCCACGAAGCAGTATTCCTTCCTCACAAATCATAGGGCCATGGGGGGAGTATCCCGAGTGGCCTGGAAAGCAGTATTCTGTCCTCATAATTAGTAAAGTAAAGCGGGCTTTCTGCTGAGGGTCCCGGGAAGCATCATTCCATCCTCATAATTCAAAGGACCATGGAGTGCTTATCCCGACAATTCTGGGGAAGCAGCATTCAGCCCTCATAATCTGTAGATTCATGGGAGGTGTTGCCTGTGCAGCCGAAGAAGCAATATTCTATCCTCCTAATTCATAGGGTCAAGAAGGGCTTATCCTGAGGGGTCCGGGAAGCAGCATTACGTCCTCATAATTTGAAGTGCATTGGGAGTGTATCGCGAGTGCCGGGGAAAAAGCATTCCCTCCTATAATTCGTAGAGCACAAGGGGGCGTATCCCAAAAGGACGGGGAAGTATCATTTTGCTCTCATAATTCATAGGGCACTCGGAGATGTGTCCTGATGGACCCGGGAAGCAGCATTCTGACCTCATAATTCGTAGGACATTTGGAGGTGTATTTTGAAGGGCCTGGGAAGCAGACTTTTATCCTCCTAATGCATAGGGCACTCGAGGATGTATCCCCAGGACCACAGGGAGCAGCATTCCATCCTCATAATTTGTAGAGCACGCGGGGGCGTATCCCAAGAAGTCCGAGAAGCAGCATTCCATCCTCAAAAATCCTAGGGTCATGGAGGGAGTATGCCAAGTGGCCCGGGAGGCAGCATTCCATCCTAATAATTCTTAGGGCCATAGGGGGAGTATCCTGAGTGGCCCTGAAAGCAGCATTCCATCCTCATAATTAGTAGAACACACAGGGGCGAATCCCTAGTGGCCCGGGTAACAGCATTCTGTCCTCTTAGTTCGAAGGGCACTCAGGGTGTATCCTTAGGGACCGGGGAAACAGCATTCCCTCCTCTAATTTGTAGAGCACTAGTCAGCGTATCCCGAGGGGTTCGGGAAATAGAATTGTGTTCTCATAATTCGTAGGGCACTCGGAGGTCTGTCCTGATGGGCCTGGAAGCAGCATTGTGACCTCATAATTCGTAGGGCACTGGGGGGTTATCCTGAGGGGCCCGGGAAGCAGCATTTTTCCTCATTACTTGGAGGGCACTCAGGGACGTATGTCATGAAGCCCAGGAAGCAGAAATCGGTCCTCATAATTCGAAAGGCACTCCCAGGAGTATACAGTTTGGCCCGTGTAGCAGCATTCAGTCCTCATAATTGGTAGGGCACTCGAAGGTGTATCCTGAGAAGCAAGTGAAGCAGCATTTCATCCTAATAGTTGGTAGGGCATTTGAAAACGTATACTGATGGGCCCGGGATGCAGCATTTTGTCCTCATAATTCGTAGGGCACTCGGGGGCATATCCCAAGGGTCCCGGGAAGCAAAATTCCATTCTCATATTTCATAAGCCACCCGCAGGTGAGTCCTGAGGAGACCGAGAAGAAGCATTCTATCCTCATAAATCATAGGATGCTCGGGGACATATCCCGAGGGCTTTGGGAAGCAGCATTGTGTCCTCATAATTCATAGCGCCATGGGGGACGTTTCCTAAAAGACCCGGGAAGCAGCATTCCAACCTCATAATTCGTATTGCACTCGGAGTTGTATTCCCAGGGGCCTGGGAAGCAGCCTTTTATCCTCCTAATGCATAGAGTACTCGAGGGCATATTCCGAGAGGCCGGGGAAGAATCATTCTGTTCTCATAGTTGGAAGGGCCTTGTGCAGCATATTTTGAGGGGCCTGGGAAGCAGCATTCCTTCCTCATAATTCATGTGGCACTCAAGGCCATATTCTCAAGGGCCCATGAAGAAGCATTCTTTTGTAAAGTTTCATAGGGTATTCAGGGGCGTATTCCGAGGGTAACAGGAAGCAGATTTCCATCCTCATTTTCCTAGGGCCATGGGGAGCATATCCCATAGTGCCCAGGAAGGAGTTATTCGTCCTCATAAGTCTTTGGGCACTCGGGGGTACATCCCGAGGTCCCCAAAAAGCAGCATACCGTCCTCATAATTCGTAGAAATATGTGGACCAAATCCCGAGTGTCCAGAAGCAGCCTTCCTTCCTCATAATTCCTAAGGCACTGAGGGACGTATCCCTAGAAGCCCGGGAAGTAGCATTCCTTCCTCAAAAATCATAGGGCCATGGGGGGAGTATCCCGAGTGGCCTGGAAAGCAGTATTCTGTCCTCATAATTCGTAGAGTAAAAGGGGGCTTCTCCTGAGGGGCCCAGGAAGCAGGATTCCATCCTCATAATTTGGAGGACCAAGGTGGGCATATCCTGAGGGTCCCAGAAACAGCATTCTGCCCTTGTAATACATAGGGCGATGAGGGGAGTACCCTCAGGCTCACGGGAAGCAGCATTCCATTTTCATAATTCAAACGGCCATGGTGGCATATATCGAGAAGCCCAGGAAGCATGATTCCATCCTCATCATTGAGAGGGCACTCAGGTACAAATCCTGAGGAGCACAGGAAGCAGCATTCCATCATAACAATTTGTAGAGCCATGTGGAGCATATCCCCAGGACCACAGGAAGCCACACTCCGTCCTCATAATTTGTAGGGCCATAGGGAGCATATCCCGAGGGGCCCGGAAAAAAGCATTCCGTCCTCATAATTAGCAGCACACTCGGGGCATATCCCGAAGGGCCCGTGAGGCACCACTCCATCCTCATAATTCATAGACCATTAAGGGGCGTATCCTGAGGGGCCCGAAAAGCAGCATTTGGTCCTAATAATTCGTAGGGCCATAGGGGGAATATCCCGAGTGGCCCGGGAAGCAGCATTGTGTCCTCATATTTCGTAGAAATATGGGGGCTGAATCCTGGGGATCCGAGAAGCAGCCTTCCGTCCTCATAATTCCTAGGGCGCTCGGGGGCATATCCCAAAGGCCCTAAAGAAACTTTCTGATTTCAAAAATCGTAGGGTCATGGATGAAGTATCCCCAGAGGCCGGGGAAGCAACATTCCATCCTCATACTTCATAGGGCACTCAAGGACGTATCTCGAGGTGCCAAGGAAGCAGAATTCCAACCTCATAATTTGTAGGGCCATGAGGAGCATATCCCGATGGGCCTGGAAAAGTCATTCCTTCCTCATAATTCTCAGCGCACTCCAGGAATATCAGGAAAGGCCTGGGAAGCAGTATTCCATCCTCATAATTCCTAGGACGCTCGAGGGCATATCCCAAAGGCCCGAAAGAAGCTTTCCTTTCTCAAAAATCTTAGGGTCATGGGGGAAGTATCTCCAGAGGTCCAGGAAGCAGCATTGCATCCTCAAAATTCGTAGGGCACTCAGGGACATAGCTCGTCATGCCAGGGAAGCAGCATTCCATCCTCATAATTTGTAGGGCCATGGACAGCATATTCCGAGAGGCCCGGAAAAAGCATTCCTTCCTCATAATTCTCAGCACATTCCGAGCATATCCAGAAGGGCCTGGGATGCAGTATTCTGTCTTCATAATTTGTAGGGCACTTGGGGGTGTATTCCGAGTGGCCCAGGAAGCAGCACTCGGTCCTCATCATTCAGAGCGCACTTCGGACATATCGCCAAGGGCCCGAGAAGCACCATTCCCTCCTATAATTCATAGAGCACTAGTGAGCGATTCCCCAGGGGATGGGAAAGTAGCATTCCCTTGTCATAATTCGTAGGGTGGGGGTGTATCCTGAGGAACCCAGAAAGAAGCATTCTGTCCTCATAACACCTAGGGCTCTCAGGGACATATTTCGAGAAGCCTGGGAAGCAAAATTCCATCCTGATAATTCATAGGGCACTTGTAGCTGAGTCGCGAGGAGCCCAAGAAACAGCATTCCATCCTCACAATTCCTAGGACACATGGGGACATATCCCGAGGGTCTCGGGTAGCAGCATTCCTGGGGGGAGTATCCCGAGTGGCCTGGAAAGCAGTATTCTGTCCTCATAATTCGGAGAGTAAAGGGGGCCTTCTCCTGAGGGTCCCGGGAAGCATCATTCCGTCCTCATAATTCAAAGGACCATGGAGTGCTTATCCCGACAATTCCAGAAAGCAGCATTCAGTCCTCATAATTTGTACATTCATGGATGGTATTGCCTGTGTGCCGAAGAAGCTGTATTCTATCCTCCTAATTCATAGGGTCAAGAAGGGCTTATCCTGAGGCACCCGGGAAGCAGCATTCTGTCCACATATTCCGTTGGACACTCGTCTGTGAATCCCGAAGGGCCCGAGAAGCACCATTACGTCCTCATAATTCGAAGTGCATTGGGAGTGTATCTCGAGTGCGGGGGAAGAAGCATTCCCTCCTGTAATTCGAAGAGCACAAGGGGGCGTATCCTGAAAGGACGGGGAAGTATCATTTTGCTCTCATAATTCGTAGGGCACTCGGAGATGTGTCCCGATGGACCTGGGAAGCAGCATTCTGACCTCATAATTCGTAGGGCATTTGGAGGTGTATTTCGAAGGGCTTGGGAAGCAGACTTTTATCCTCCTAATGCCTAGGGCACTCAGGGATGTATCCCCAGGAGCACAGGGAGCAGAATTCCATCCTCATAATTTGTAGAGCACTCAGGGGCGTATCCCAAGAAGCCCTAGAAGCAGCATTCCATCCTAATAATTCTTAGGGCCATAGGAGAAGTATCACAAGTGGCCCGAGAAACAGCATTCCATCCTCATAATTAGTGGAACACTTGGGGCTGTATCCCGAGGGGACCAGGAAGCAGCATATCCTTCTCTTAATATGTAGGGAACTTGTGGGCATATGCCGAGCAGCCCGAGAAGCAGGATTCCGTCCTCAAAAATCTTAGGGTCATGGGGGGAGTATCCAGAGTGGCCCAGGAAGCAGCATTCTGTCCTCATAGCTCGTGGGTCACTCAGGAACAAATTTTGAGAAGCCTGGGAAGCAGCATTCCGTCCTCATAATTAGTAAGGCCATAGGGAGCATATCCGGAGGGGCCCAGAAAAAGCATTCCATTCTCATAATTTGCAGCAAACACAGGGCATATCCGGAAGGGCCTGTGAAGCAGGACTCCATCCTCATAATTCATAGACCATTCAGGGGCGTATCCCGAGGGGCCCGAAAAGCAGCATTCAGTCCTAATAATTCATAGGGCCATAGGGGGAATATCCCGAGTGGCTGGAAAAGCAGCATTGTGTCCTCATATTTCATAGAAATATGGGCACTGAATCCCGGGGCTCCGAGAAGCAGCCTTCCATCCTCATAATTCCTAGGACGCTCAGGGGCCTATTCCAAAGGCCCTAAAGAAACTTTCTATTTTCAAAAATTGTAGGGTCATGGGTGAAGTATCCCCAGAGGCCCGGGAATCAGCATTCCATCCTCATACTTTGTAGGGGCATGGGAAGCATATCCAAATGGGCCCAGAAAAAGCATTCCTTCCTCATAATTCTCAACACACACCGGGAATATCAGGAAGGGCCTGGGAAGCAGCCTTCTGTCCTCATAACTCCTAGGGTGCTCAGGGGCATATCCCAAATCCCCGAAAGAAGCTTTCCTTTCTCACAAAGTGTAGGGTCTTGGGGGAAGTATCCCCAGAGTCCGGGGAAGCAGCATTCCATTCTCATACTTCATAGGGCACTCAGAGACGTATCTCGTGGTGCCAGGAAAGCAGCATTCAATCCTGATAATTTGTAGGGCCATGGGGAGCATATTCCAATGGGTCCGGAAAAAGCATTCCTTCCTCACAATTCTCAGCACAGTCCGGGAATATCAGGAAGGGCCTGGGAAGCAGCCTTCTGTCCTCATAATTCCTAGGGCACCCAGGGGCATTTCCCAAAGGGCCAAAAGAAGCTTTCCTTTCTCAAAAATTGAAGGGTCTTGGGGGAAGTATCCCCAGAGTTCCGGGAAGCAGCATTCCATCCTCATAATTTTTAAAGCCATGGAAAGCATATTCCGAGAGGCCCGAAAAAAGCATTCCTTCCTCATAATTCTCAGCACATTCCGAGCATATCCAGAAGGGCCTGGGATGCAGTATTCTGTCTTCATAATTTGTAGGGCACTTGGGGGTGTATCCCCAGAAGCTCGGGAAGAAGCATTCTGTCCACATAATTCAGAGGGCACTCAGGCACATATCCTGAGAAGCACAGGAAGCAGCATTCCGTCCTCAAAATTTGTAGGGCAATAGGGAGCTTATCATGAGGGGCCTGGAAAAAGCATTTCGTCCTCATAGTTCGCAGCACACTAGGGGCATATCCGGAAGGGCCCGTGAGGCACCACTCCATTCTCATAATTCATAGGGCACTCAGGGGCGTATCCTGAGGGCACCAAAAAGCAGCATCGGTCCTAATAAATCATAGGGCCATAGGGAGAATATCCCAAGTGGCCCAGGAAGCAGCATTGTGTCCTCATATTTCGTAGAAATATGGGGGCTGAATCCCGGGGCTCCAAGAAGCAGCCTTCCGTCCTCGTGATTCCTAGGGCACTTGGGGGCATATCCCAAAGGGCCGAAAGAAGCTTTCCATTCTCAAAAATCGTAGGGTCATGAGGGAAGTATCCCCAGAGGCCTAGGATGCAGCATTCCAGCCTCATAATTCGTAGGGTACTCAGGGACATATCCCGACGTGCCAGGGAAGCAGCATTCCATCCTCATAATTTGTCCGGCCATGAGTAACATATTCCGATGGGCCCAGAAAAAGCATTCCTTCCTCATAACTCTCAGCACACTCTGGGCATATCCGAAAGGGCCCGAAATGCGGCATTTTGTCCTCATAATTCATAGGGCACTTGGGGACATATCCCGAGGGTCTCGGGAAGCAGCATTCTTTCCTGATAATTAATACTGCCATGGGGGGCATTTCCCAAAGGGTCCGGGAAGCAGCATTCTGTCCTCATAATTCATAGGGCACTCGGGGGTGTATTCCCAGAAGCCCGGAAAGCAGCATTCCATCCTCATAATTCCTAGGACACTCGGGGACATATCCCGAGGGTCTCGGGAAGCAGCATTCTTTCCTGATAATTAATACTGCCATGGGGGGCATTTCCCAAAGGGTCCGGGAAGCAGCATTCTGTCCTCATAATTCATAGGGCACTCGGGGGTGTATTCCCAGAAGCCCGGAAAGCAGCATTCCATCCTCATAATTCATAGGGGACACAGGGGCCTATCCTGACCTGCCCGAAAAACAGCATTCAACCTTAATAATTCGTAGGGCCATAGGGAGAGTATCCTGCGTGGCCCTGGAAGCAGCATTCCATCCTCACAAAGAGTGGAACACTCGGAACTGTATCCCGAGGGGACCAGGGAGCAGCATTTACCCTGCTTATTGTGTAGGGAACTTGGGGCTTATCCCGAGAAGCCCGAGAAGCAGCATTCCATCCTCAAAAATCCTAGGGTCATGGGAGGAGTATCCCGAGTGGCCCGGGAAGCAGCTTTCCATCCTCATGATTCAGAGCCCACTGCAAGCGTATCTCGAAGGGCCCGTCAAACAGCATTTCCTCCTATAATTCATAGAGCTTTAAAAAGCTTATCCCGAGGGGATGGGGAAGTAGCATTCTGTTCTCAAAATTCATAGGGCACTTGCGGGCGGGTATCCTGAGGAACCCGGAAAGAAGCATTCTGCCTCATAACAAGTAGGGCACTAGGGCACATAGTTCGAGAAGCCTGGGAAGCAGCATTCCATCCTCAAAATTCATAGATATATGGGGGTCGAATTCCGAATGTCCAGGAAGCAGCCTTCCTTTCTCATAATTCCTAGGGCAGTTAGGTGCGTATCCCTAGATATGCAGAAAGCAGAATTCCTTCCTCATAAATCATAGGGTCATGGGGGATGTATCTCGAGTGGCCTGGAAAGCAGCATTCAGTCCTCATAATCTGTAGGGCCATGGGGAGCATATCCCGAGGGTCCAGGAAAAAGCATTCTGGCCTCATAATTCGCAGCACACTCGGGGCATATCTGAAAGGGCCAGGGAAGCAGCATTCTGACTTCATAATGCGTAGGGCACTCAGGGACCTATCTCGAGGTGCCAGGGAAGCAGCATTCCATTCTCATAATTGGTAGGGCCATGGTGAACATGTCTTGAGGGGCCCTGAAAAGGCATTCCATCCTCATAATTCGCAGTACACTAGGGCATAACCGGAAGGGCCCGAGAAGCAGCATTCTGTCCTCATAATTCATAGGACACTCAGGGGCCTATCCCGACGGGCCCAAAAAACAGCATTCGGTCCTAATAATTCATAGAGCCATAGGGAGAGTATCCCTAGTGGCCCTGGAAGCAGCATTCCATCCTCATAATTAGTGGAACACTCGGGGCTGTATCCCGAGTGGACCAGGGAGCAGCATTTGACCCTCTTAATATGTAGGGAACTTGGGGGCGTATCGCGAGTGGACGGAGAAGCAGCCTTCCATCCTCAAAAATCCTAAGGTCTTTGGGGGAGTATGCCGTGTGGTCCGGGAAGCAGCATTCCATCCTGATATTTCGTAGAAATGTGTGGGCCGTATTCCGAGTGTCTGGGAAGCAGCCTTCCTTCCTCATAAATCCTAGGGCACTTAGGGGCGTTTCCATAGAAGCCCAGGAAGCAGTATTCCTTCCTCATAAATCATAGGGCCATGGGGGGAGTATCCTGAGTGGCCTGGAAACAGTATTCTGTCCTCATCATTCATAAAGTAAACGGGGCCTTCTCCTGAGGGTCCGGGGAAGAAACATTCCATCCTCATAATTCAAAGGACCATGGAGTGCTTATCCCGACAATTCCGGGAAGCAGCATTCAGTCCTCATAATTTGTAGATTCATGAGTGTTGTTGCCTGTGCAGCCGAAGAAGCAGTATTCTATCCTCCTAATTCATAGGGTCAAGAAGGGCTTATCCTGAGGGATCCGGGAAGCAGCATTCGGTTGTTATATTTCATAGGGCCATAGGAGGAGTATCCCGAGTGGCCCGGGAGGCAGCATTCCATCCTCATAATTAGTGGTACACAAGGGGCTGTATCTGGAGGGGACCAGGGAACAGCATTTCCACCTCTCAATACGTAGAAAACTCGAGGGTGTATCCCGAGAAGCCTGAGAAGCAGCATTTCATCCTTAAGAATCCTAGGGTCATGGGGCGAGTAGCCCCAGTGTCCTGGGAAGCAGCATTCCGTCCTCATAATTCAGAGGGCACTCAGGGACAAATCCCGAGGAGCACAGGAAGCAGCATTCCATCCTAACAATTTGTAGGGCCATGTGGAGCATATCCCGAGGAGCGCAGGAAGCCGCATTCCGTTCTCATAATTCGCAGCACACTCGGGGCATATCCCGAAGGGCCCGTGAAGCAGCACTCCATCCTCATAATTCATAGACCATTCAGGGGCGTATTCTGAGGGGCCGGAAAAGCAGCATTCAGTCCTAATAATTCATAGGTCCATATGGGGAATATCCCGAGTGGCCCGGGAAGCAGCATTGTGTCCTCATATTTCGTAGAAATATGGGGGCTGTATCCTGGGGCTCTGAGAAGCAGCCTTCCGTCCTCATAATTCCTAGGGCGCTCAGGGGCATATCCCAAAGGCCCTAAAGAAACTTTCTGTTTTTGAAAATCGTAGGATCATGGGTGAAGTATCCCCAGAGGCCAGGGAAGCAACATTCCATCCTCATACTTCATAGGGCACTCAGGGACGTATCTCGAGGTGCCAAGGAAGCAGCATTCCATCCTCATAATTTGTAGGGCCATGAGGACCATATCCCGATGAGCCCGGAAAAACCATTCCTTCCTCATAATTCTCAGCACACTCCGGGAATATCAGGAAGGGCCTGGAAAGCAGTATTCTGTCCTCATAATTCGTAGGGCACTCAGGGACGTATCTCGAGGTGCCACGGAAGCAGCATTCCATCCTCATAGTTCCTAGGATGCTCGAGGGCATATCCCAAAAACCTGAAAGAAGCTTTCCTTTCTCAAAAATCGTAGGGTCATGGGGGAAGTATCCCCAGAGGTCCGGGAAGCAGCATTCCATCCTCAAAATTTGGATGGCCATGGAAAGCATATTCCGAGAGGCCCGGAAAAAGCATTCCTTCCTCATAATTCTCAGCACATTCCAGGCATATCCGGAAGGGCCCGGGAAGCAGCATTCTGTCCTCACAGCTCGTGGGTCACTCCAGAACAAAGTTTGAGAAGCCTGGGAAGCAGCATTTCAACCTCATAGTTAGTAAGGCACTCACGGGCACAATTTGAAGGGCCTGCGAAGCAACATTCCATCCTCATAAATCCGAGGACACTCAGGGCTGTATGTCGAAGGTCCCAGGGGCAGAATTATCTCATCATAATTCATAGGGCCATGGGTGGCATTTCCAGAGGGGCCAGGCAAGCAACATTCTATATTCTTAATTCATAGAGAACTCTGGGCCTATCCTCAGTGTCCCGGGAAGCAGCATTCCTTCCTCATAGTTCGAAAGGCGCTAGGGAGTGTATCCCTAGGGGATGGGGAAGTAGAATTGTGTTCTCATAATTCGTAGGGCACTCGGAGGCCTGTCCCAATGGGCCCGGGAAGCAACATTGTCACCTAATAATTCGTAGGGCACTGGTCGGGTTATCCTGAGGGCCCTGGGAAGCAGCATTTTGTCCTCAATTCTTGGAGGGCACTCGGGGACATATGTCATGAAGCCCAGGAAGCAGCAATCCGTCCTCATAATTCAAAGGGCACTACCGGGAGTATCCAGTTTGGCCAGTGTAGCAGCATTCAGTTCTCATAATTGGTAGGGCACTCGAGGGTGTATCCTGAGAAGCACGGGAAGGAGCATTCCGTCCTCATAATTTGTAGGCCCATAGGGAGCATATCCCGTGGGGCCCAGAAAAAGCATTCTGTCCTCAAAATTTGCAGCACACACAGGGCATATCCAGAAGGGCCGATGAAGCAGGACAACATCCTCATAATTCATAGACTATTCAGTGGCATATCCCGAGGGGCCCGAAAAGCAGCATTGAGTCCTAATAATTCGTAGGGCCATAGGGAGAATATCCCGAGTGGCCGGAAAAGCAGCATTGTGTCCTCATATTTCATAGAAATATGGGCACTGAATCCCAGGGCTCCGAGAAGCAGCCTTCCATTTTCATAATTCCTGGGACGCTCAGGGGCATATCCCAAAGTCTCTAAAGAAACTTTCTGTTTTCAAAAATCGTTGGGTCTTGGGGGAAGTATCCCCAGAGGCCCAGGAAGCACCATTCCATCCTCATATTTCATAGGGCACTCAGGGACATATCTCGAGGTGTCAGGGAAGCAGCATTCCATCCTCATACTTTGTAGGGCCATGTGGAGCATATCCCATTGTGCCCAGAAAAAATCATTCCTTCCTCATAATTCTCAGCACATTCCGGGCAAATCTGGAAAGGCCCGGGAAACAGCATTCTGTCCTCATAATTCATAGGGCACTCAGGGGTGTATCCCCAGAAGCCTGGAAAGCAGCATTCCATACTGATATTTCATAGGGCAATCAGGGGCCTATACTGAGGGGCCTGAAAAACAGAAATTGTTCCTAATAATTCGTAGGGCCATAGGGAGAGTATCCTCAGTGGCCCTGGAAGCAGCATTCCATCCTCATAAATAGTCAAACACTTGGGACTGTATCCGGAGGGGACCAGGGAGCAGCATTTCAACTGCTTATTAGGTAGGGAACTTGGGGGCATATCCCGAGCGTCCCGAGAAGCAGCATTCCATCCTCAAAAATCCTAGGGTCATGGAGGGAGTATCCCGAGTGGCCCGGGAAGCAGCTTTCCATCCTCATGATTCAGAGCCCACTCCAGGCGTATCCTGAAGGGCCCGGGAAACAACATTCCCTTTTATAATTCATAGAGCATTTAAAAGCTTATCCCGAGGGGATGGGAAAGCAGCATTCTGCTCTCATAATTCGTAGGGCACTTGCGGGAGGGTATCTTGAGGAACCAGGAAAGAAGCATTCTGTCCTCCTAACACGTAGGGCACTAGGGCACATATTTCGAGAAGCCTGGGAAGCAGCATTCCATCCTCAAAATTCGTAGGAATATGGGGGCAGAATGCCGAGTGTCCAGGAAGCAGCCTTCCTTCCTCATAATTTCTAGGGCACTTAGGGGCGTATCCCTAGAACACCGAGAAGCAGAATTTCTTCCTCATAAATCACAGGGCTATGGGGGGTGTATCCCGAGTGGCCTGGAAAGCAATACTCTGTTCTCATAATTCGTAGAGTAAAGGGGGGCTTCTCCTGATGGAACTGGGAGACAGCTTTCCGTCCTTGTAGTTTGAAGGACCATGGAGTGCTTATCCCAAAAATTCCGAGAAGCAGCATTCAGTCCTCATAATTTGTAGGGCCATGGGGAGCATATCTGGAGGGTCCCGGAAAAAGCATTCTGGCCTCATAATTTGCAGCACACTCGGGGCATATCTAGAAGGGCCTGGGAAGCAGCATTCTATCCTCATAATTTGTAGGGCACTCAGGGACGTATCTCCAGGTGCCAGAGAAGCAGCATTCCATCCTCATAATTTGTAGAGCCATGGGGAACATATCCCAAGGGGCCCAGAAAGGGTATTCCATCCTCATAATTCGCAGCACACTCGGGACATATCCGGAAGGGCCCGGGAAGCAGCATTCTGTTTTCATAATTCGTAGGGCACATGGGGGTGTATCCCCAGAAGCCTGGAAAGCAGCATTCCATTTTAATAATTCATAGGCCACTCAGGAGCATATCCCGAGGGGCCTCAAAAGCAGAATTCAGTCCTAATAATCCGTAGGGCCATAGGGAGAGAATCTCAAGTGGCCCTGGAAGCAGCATTCCATCCTCATAGTTAGTGGAACACTTGGGGCTGTATCCAGAGGGAACCAGGGAGCAGCATTTCCCCCTCTTAATGGTAGGGAACTTGAGGGCGTATCCCAAGGGGCCTGGGAAGCAAGATTCCGTCCTCATAATTCACAGGATCATACAAGGCTTATCTCGATGGATCCGAGAAAGAGTATTCTGTCCTCGTAATTCATAGGGCACTCGGGGGTGTATTCCGAGTGGCCCTGGAAGCAGCATTCGGTCCTCATGATTCAGAGCACACTTCGGGCGTATCCCCAAAGGCCCAGGAAGCAGCATTCTCTCCTATAATTCGTAGAGCACTAGGGAACGATTCCCCAGGGGATTCAAAAATAGCATTCCCTTCTCATAACGCGTAGGGCACTGGTGGCGAGGGTGTATCCTGAGGAACACGGAAAGAAGGATTCTATTCGCATAACAACTAGGACACTTGGGGACATATTTTGAGAAGCCTTAGAAGCAAAATTCCATCCTGATAATTCATAGGGCACTTGCAGGTGAGTCACGAGGAGCCCAAGAAGCAACATTCCCTCCTCATAATTCCTAGGACACTCAGGGACATATCCTGAGGGTCTCAGGAAGCAGCATTCTTTCCTGATACTTCATAGCGCCATGGGGGGCATTTCCCAAAGGGCCCGGGAAGCAGCATTCTGTTCTCATAATTCATAGGGCACTGGGGGTGTATTCCCAGAAGCCGGGAAAGCAGCATTCCATCCTCATATTTCATAGGGCACTCAGGGGCCTATCTTGATGGGCCCGAAAAGCAGCATTCGGCCCTAATTATTCATAGGGCCATAGGAAGAATATCCTGCGTGGCCCTGAAAGCAGCATTCCATCCTCATAATTAGTGGAACACTCGAGGCTGTATCCCGATGGGACCAGGGAGCAGCATTTGCCCCTCTTCATACCTAGGGAACTTGGGGGCATATCCCGAGCGTCCCAAGAACCAGCATTCCATCGTCAAAAATACTAGGATCATGGGGAGAGTATACCGAGTGGCCCAGGAAGCAGCTTTCCCTCCACATAAATCTTAGGAAACTTAGGGGCGTATCCCTAGAAGCCCAGGAAGCACTATTCTTTCGTCATAAATAATAGGGCCATGGGAGGAGTATCCCGAGTGTCCTGGAAAGCAGTATTTTGTCCTCATAATTCGTAGAGAAAAGGGAGCCTTCCCCTGAGGGTCCCGGGAAGCAACATGCCGTCCTCATAATTCAAAGGACCATGGAGTCCTTATCCCGACAATTCTGGGAAGCAACATTCAGTCCTCATAATTTGTAGATTCATGAGTGGTGTTGCCTGTGCGGCCGAAGAAGCAGTATTCTATCCTCCTAATTCATAGGGTCAAGAAGGGCTTATCCCGATGGGTCCGGGAAGCAGCATTCCTTCCACATATTTCGTTGGGCACTCGTCTGCAAATCCCGAAGGGACCGTGAAGCAGCATCACGTCGTCATAATTCCAAGTGCTTTGGGAGTGTATCCCGAGTGCCGGGGTAGAAGCATTCCCTCTTATAATTCATAGAGCACAAGGGGGTGTAACCTGAAAGGACGGGGATGTATCATTTTGTTCTCATAATTCGTAGGGCACTCGGAGATGTGTCCAGTTGGACCCAGGAAGCAGCATTCTGACCTCATAATTCGTAGGGCATTTGGAGGTGTATTTTGAAGGGCCCGGGAAGCAGACTTTTATCCTGCTAATGCATAGGGCACTTGGGGATGTATCCCGAGGAGCACAGGAGCAGCATTCCATCCTCACTATTTGGAGGGCACTCAGGGGCGTTTCCCAAGAAGCCTAAGAAGCAGCATTCCATCCTAATAAATCTTAGGGCCATAGGGGGAGTATCCTGAGTGGCCCGGAAAGCAGCATTCCATCCTCATAATTCGAAGGGCACTCGGGGGTGTATCCTGAGGGACCAGGAAAGCAGCATTCCCTCTTTTAATTCATAGAGCACAAAGGAACGTACGCTGAGGTGATGGGAAGTAGCATTGTGATCTCATAATTCGTAGGGCATGGGGGGGTTATCCGGAGGGGCCCGGGAAGCAGCATGTTGTCCTTAATACTTGGAGGTCACTCGGGAACGTATGTCATGAAGCCCAGGAAGCAGCAATCTGTTCTCATAATTCGAAGGGCACTGCCGGGAGTATCCAGTTTGGCCCGTGTAGAAGCATTCAGTCTTTATAATTGGTAGGGCACTCGAGGATGTATCCTGAGAAGCACGGGAAGCAGCATTTCGTCCTCATAAGTTGTAGGGACTAGGGGACATATTCTGAGTGGTCCCAAAGCAGAATTCCATCCTCATAACTCATAGGGCACACTGGAATATATCCCGAAGTGTCCGGGAAGCAGCCTTTTATCCTTCTAATTAGTAGAGCACTCTGGGGTGTATTCAGAGTGGCCCTGAAAGCAGCATTCGGTCCTCATGATTCAGAGTGCACTTCGGGCGTATCCCCAAGGGCCCGGGAAGCAGCATTCCCTCCTATAATTCATAGAGCACTAAGGAGTGATTCCCCGGGGATGGGAAAGTAGCATTCCCTTCTCATAATTCGTAGGGCACTGGTGGTGGGGGTGTATCCTGAGGAACCCGGAAAGAGGCATTCTGTCCTCATAACACAAAGGGCACTCAGGGACACATTTTGAGAAGCCTGGAAAGCAAATTTCCATCCTGATAATTCATAGGGAACTTGCAAGTGAGTTGCAAGGAGCCCAAGAAGCAGCATTCCATCCTCATAATTCCTAGGACACTCGGGGACATATCCCGAGGGTCTAGGGAAGCAGCATTCTTTCCTGATAATTCATAGCGCCACGGGGGGGCATTTCCCAAAGTGTCTCGGAAGCAGCATTCTGGCTTCATAATTCATAGGTCACTCGGGGATGTATTCCCAGAAGCCCGGAAAGCCCCTTTCCATCCTCACAATTCATAGGGCACTCAGGGTCCTATCCCGATGGGCCCAAAAAAGAGCATTCGGTCTTAATAATTCGTAGGGCCATAGGGAGAGTACCCTGCTTGGCCCTGAAAGCAGCATTCCATCCTCACAAATAGTGGAACACTCGGGACTGTATCCCGAGGGGACCAGGAAGCAGCATTTCCTGTGCTTATTATGTAGGGAACTTGGGGGCTTATCCTGAGAGGCCCGAGAAGCAGCATTCCATCCTCAAAAATCCTAGGGTCATGGGGGGAGTATCCCGAGTGGACCAAGAAGCAGCTTTCCATCCTCATGATTCAGAGCCCACTCCAGGCGTATCGCGAAGGGCCCGGGGAAACACTATTCCCTCCTATAATTCATAGAGCATTAAAAAGCTTATCCCAAGGGGATGGGCAAGTAGCATTCTGTTCTCATTATTCGTAGGGAACTTGCGGGGGGGGGTATGCTGAGGAACCCGGAAAGAAGCATTCTGTCCTCGTAACACGTAGGGCACTAGGGCGCATATTTTGAGAAGCCTGGGAAGCAGCATTCCATCCTCAAAATTCGTAGAAATATGGGGGCCGAATTCCGAATGTTCAGGAAGCAGCTTTCCTTCCTCATAATTCGTAGGGCACTTACGGGCGTATCCTTAGAAGCCCGGGAAGCAGAATTCCTTCCTCATAAATCATAGGGCGATGGGGGGGGTGTATCCCGAGTGGCCTGGAAAGCAGTATTCTGTCCCCATAATTCATAAAGAAAAGGGGGGCTTCTCCTGAGGGGCCAGGAAGCAGCATTCCATCCTCGTAATTTGAAGGACCATGGAGTGCTTATCCCGAAAATTCCGGGGATCAGCATTCAGTCCTCATAATTTGTAGGGCCATGGGGAGCATATCCCGAGGGTCCTGGAAAAAGCATTATGGCCTCATAATTCACAGCACACTCCGGGCATATCTGGAAGGGCCTGGGAAAGCAGCATTCTGTCCTCATAATTCCTAGGGCACTCAGGGACGTATCTCGAGGTGCCAGGGAAGCAGCATTCCATCCTCATAATTTGTAAGACCATGGGGAACATATCCAGAGGGGCCCTGAAATCCATTTTGTCCTCATAATTCGCAGCACACATGGGGCATATCCGGAAGGACCCGGGAAGAAGCATTCTGTCCTCATAATTCTTGGGGCACTAAGGGTCCTATCTCGACGGGCCCGAAAACCAGCATTCGGTCCTTATAATTCATAGGGCCATAGGAAGAGTATCCCTAGTGGCCCTGGAAGCAGCATTCCATCTTCATAATTAGTGGAACACTCGAGGCTGTATCCCGAGGGGACCAGGGAGCAGCATTTGCCCCTCTTAATATGTAGTCAACTTGGGGGCGTATCCTGAGTGGCCGGAGAAGCAGCCTTCCATCCTCAAAAATCCTAGGTTCATGGTGGGAGTATGCCGAGTGGCCCAGGAAGCAGCATTCGATCCTGATAATTCGTAGAAATATGGGGGCCGTATTCCAAGTGCCCGGGAAGCAGCCTTCCTTACTCATAAATCGTAGGGCACTTAGGGCTGTATACCTAGAAGCCCAGGAAGCAGTATTCCTTCCTCATAAATCATAGGGACATGGGGGGAGTATCCTGAGTGGCCTGGAAAGCAGTATTCTGTCCTCATATTTCATAAAGTACACAGGGCCTTCTCCTGAGGGTCCCGGGAAGAAACATTCCATCCTCATAATTCAAAGGACCATGGAGTGCTTATCCCGACAATTCCAGGAAGCAGCATTCAGTCCTCATAATTTGTAGATTCATGAGTGGTGTTGCCTGTGCGGCCGAAGCAGTATTCTATCCTCCTAATTCATAGGGTCAAGAAGGGCTTATCCTGAGGGGTCGGGGAAGCAGCATTCTGTCCACATATATTCTTGGGCACTCGTCTGCAAATCCCAAAGGGTCCGTGAAGCAGCGGTACGTCCTTATAATTCAAAGTGCATTGAGAGTGTATCCCGAGTGCTGGGGAAGAAGCATTCCCTCCTGTAATTTGTAGAGCACAAGGGGACGTATCCCAAAAGGTCGGGGAATTATCATTTTGTTCTCATAATTCGTAGGGCACTCGTAGATGTGTCCCGATGGATCCGAGTAGCAGCATTCTGACCTCATAATTCGTATTAGCAGCGGTACGTCCTTATAATTCAAAGTGCATTGAGAGTGTATCCCGAGTGCTGGGGAAGAAGCATTCCCTCCTGTAATTTGTAGAGCACAAGGGGACGTATCCCAAAAGGTCGGGGAATTATCATTTTGTTCTCATAATTCGTAGGGCACTCGTAGATGTGTCCCGATGGATCCGAGTAGCAGCATTCTGACCTCATAATTCGTATGGCATTTGGAGGTGTATTTCGAAGGGCGCGGGAAGCAGACTTTTATCCTCCTAATGCATAGGGCACTCGGTGATGTATCCCTAGGAACACAGGGAGCAGCATTCCATCCTCCTAATTTGGAGGGCCATGGTGGGCATATCCTGAGGGGCCCGGAATCAGCATTCTTCCCCTGTATTACATACGGCGGTGGGGGGAGTATCCTGAGGGTCCCGTGAAGCAGCATTCCATTTTCAAAATTCGAAAGGCCATGGGGGCATATGTTGAGAAGCCCGGGAAGCAGCATTCTGCATCATAATTCAGAGGGCACTCGGGGATGTACCCCGAGGAGCACAGGAAGAAGCACTCCGTCCTCATAATATGTAGGGCCATGGTGAGCATATCTTGAGGGGCCCAGAAAAAGCATTCCATCCTCATAATTCAGATCACACTTGGGGCATATCTGGAAGGGCCCGGGAAGCAGCATTCTGTCCTCATAATTCGTAGGGCACTCGAGGGTGAATCCCAAAATCCCTGAAAGCAGCATTCAATATTCAAAATTCATAGGACACTGAGGGCCGTATCCTGAGGGGACTGAAAAGCAGCATTTCGGTCCTTATAATTCGTAGGGCCATAGGGAGAGTATCCACAGTGGTCCTGGAAGCAGCATTTGATCCTCATAATTAGTGGAACACTCAGGGCTGTTTCCGGAGGAGAACAGGGAGCAGCATTTCCCTCTCTTAATACGTTGGGAACTTGGAGGCGTATCCCCAGGGGCCTGGGTATCCGCATTTTTTCCTCATAATTTGTAGGACTGTACAAGGCTTATCTCAATTGGTCCGGGAAGAAGTATTCTGTCCTCATAATTCAGAGGGCACTCAGGGACAAATCCCGAGGAGCACAGGAAGCCGCATTCCGTCCTCATAATTTGTAGGGCCATAGGGAGCATATCCCGAGGGGCCTGGTGAAAGCATTCCATCCTCATAATTCACAGCACACTCGGGGCATATCCAGAAGGGCCCCTGAAAGAGCATTCCTTCCTCATATTTCATAAGGCTTTCAGGAGTGTATCCCAAGAAACCCGAAAAGAAGCATTCGGTAGTAATATTCCATAGGGCCATAGGAGGAGTATCCTGAGTGGCCCAGGAGGCAGCATTCCATCCTCATAATTAGTTGAACACAAGGGGCTGTATTCTGAGGGGACCAGGGAACAGCATTTCCATCTCTCAATACATAGGAATCTCGAGGGTGTATCCCAAGAAGCCTGAGAAGCAGCATTTCATTCTTAAAAGTCCTAGGGTCATGGGGCGAGTAGCCCCAGTGTCCTGGGAAGCAGCATTCCGTCCTCATGATTCAAAGTGCCCTACGGGCAAATCCTGAAAGGCCCGGTAAGCAGCATTCCCGCTTATAATTCGTAGAGCAGTAGGGAGCATATCCCGAGGGGATGGAGAAGTAGCATTCTGTTCTCATAATTCGTAGTGCACTGAGGGCGAGGGGATTTCCTGAGGAATTCGGAAAGGAGCATTCTGTCCTCGTAACACGTAAGGCACTCAAGGACATATTTGAAGAAGCCAGGGAAGCAGCATTCCATTCTCAAAATTTGTAAGGCACTCACGGGCATATCCTGAAGGGCCTGTGAAGCAACATTCCATCCTCATAATTCCTAGGGCACTTGGGGGCATATGCCGAGGGTTCCAGGAAGCAGAGTTATGTCATCATAATTCTTAGGGCCATGGGTGGCATTTCCAGAAGGTCCCGGCAAGTAGCATTCTATACTTTAAATTCATAGGAAACTCGGGGCTTATCCTCAGTGTCCCGGGAAGCAGCATTCCTTCCTCATAATTCATAAAGCCATGGGGGGAGTGTTACAAGTGGCTCGTGATAAAGCATTCTGTCTCATAATTTGTAGAGCCATGGTGGGGGGCATATCCTGAGGGACCTGGAAACAGCATTCTGCCCTTGTGGTATATAGGGCGATGGGGGGAGTATCCTGAGTGGCCCGGAAAGCAGCATTCCATCCTCTTAATTAGTAGAACACTCAGGGGCGTATCCCTAGCAGCCGGAGAAGCAGTATTCCATCCTCATAGTTCGAAGGGCTCTCGGGGGTTTATTCTGAGAAGCCTGGGAAGCAGCATTCCCTCCTATGATTCGTAGAGCACTAGGGAGCATATCCCGAGGGGATGGAGAAGTAGAACTGTGTTCTCACAATTTGTAGGGCACTCGGAGGCCTGTCTCGATGGCCCCGGGAAGCAGCATTGTCACCTCATTATTCGTAGGGCACTGGGGGAGATACACTGAGGGCCCAGGGAAGCAGCATTTGTCCTCAATACTTGGAGGGCACTCGGGGACGTTATGTCATGAAGCCCAGGAAGCAGCAATCCATCATCATAATACGAAGGGGACTCCCGGGAGTATCCAGTATGGCTCGTGTAGCAGCATTCAGTCCTAATAATTGGTAGGGCATTCGAGGACATATCCTGATGGGCCCTGGAAGCAGCATTGCATCCTCATAAGTCGTAGGGCACTCAGGGGCATATCCCGAGGGGTCCTGAAGCAGAATTCTGATCTCATAATTCATAGGGCACACTTGAACATATCCCGAGGGGCCAGGAGGCAACCTTTTACCTAATGCATAGGCCCTTGGGGCCATATTCTGAGAGGCCTGGGAAGCAGCATTCCATCCTCATAAATTGTAGGACCATGGTGGGCATATCCTGAGGGGCCCAGAAACAGCATCCTGCCCCTTTAACAAATAGGAGGATGGAGGGGGGGATCCCGAGGATCCCGTGAAGCAGCATTCCATTTTCATAAATCGAACGGCCATGGGGACATATTTCGAGAAGCCCAGGAAGCAACATACCATCCTCGTAATTCAGAGGGCACTCAGGGACGAATCCCAAGGAGCACAGGAAGCAGCATTCTGTCCTCACAATTTGTAGAAATATGGAGGCCGAATTCCGAGTGTCCGGGAAGCAGTCTTCCTACCTCATAATTCCTAGGGCACTTAGGAGTGTATCCCTAGAAACCTCGGAAGCAGCATTCTTTTTTCATAAATCATAGGGCCATGGGGTTGGTATCCTGAGTGGCCTGGAAAGCAGTATTCTGTCCTCATAATTCATAGAGTAATGGAGGGCTTATCCTGAGGGACCCGGGAAGCAGCATTCAGTCTTCATAATTTGTAGATTCATGGGTTGCGTTTTCCATGTGGCCTGAGAAGCAGTATTCTGAACTCCTAATTTTTAGAGTCTAGAAGGGCTTATCCTGAGTGGTCCAGGAAGCAGCATTCCGTCCACATATTTCGTTGGGCACTCGGCTGTGAATCCCGAAGGACGGGTGAAGCAGCATGACTTCCTCATAATTCGAAGTGCATTCAGGGGTTTATCCCCCATTGCCAGGGAAGCAGCATTCCCTGCTGTAATTCGTAGAGCACAAGGGGGCGTATCCCGAAAGGACGGGGAAGTAGCGTTTTGTTCTCAAAATTCGTAGGGCACTTGGAGACGTTTTCCAATGAAGCCTGGAAGCATCATTCTGACCGCATAATTCTTAGGGCACTGGGTGGGGGGGCATCCTGAGGGGCCCGGGAGGCTGCATTCTGTCCTCATAACTCATAGGGCACTCGGGGACGTATGACAAGAAGCCCAGCAAGCAGCAATCCTTCCTCATAATTCGAAGGGCATTCACGGGGGTATCCAGTTTAGCCCGTGTAGCAGCATTCTGTCCTCATGATTCACTGGGCACCCAGTGACCTATCTCCAGGTGCCAGGGAATCAGCATTCGATCCTCATAATTTGTAGGGCCATGGGGAGCATATACCTAGGGGCCCAGTAAAACCATTCCATCCTCATAATTTGCAGCACACTTAGGGCATATCCGGAAGGGCCCGGGAAGAAGCATTCTGTCCTCATAATTCGTAGGGCACTCGGAGGTGTATCCCCAGAAGCCCAGAAAGAAGCATTCCATCCTCGTAATTTACAGGGAACTAATGGGCATATCCCGAGGGGCCTGAAAAGCAGCATTCGGTCCTAATAATTCGTAAGGCCATAGGGAGAGTATCCCCAGTGGCCCTGGAAGCAGCATTCCGTCATTATAATTAGTGGAACACTAGGAGCTGTATCCAGAGGGGACCAGGGAGCAGCATTTCCCCCTCTAAATAGGTAGGAAACTTGGGGGCATATCCCGAGGGACCTGGGAAGCAGGATTCCTTTCTCATAATTGGTAGGACCATACAAGGCTTATCTCGATGGATCCATTAAGCAATATTCTGTCCTCATCTTTCTTAGGGCACTCTGGGCTGTATCTTAATTTGCTGGAGAAGCAGCATTCCATCCTTATTATTCAGTGCGCACTCTGGGCCTATCCCAAAGGGCCCGGGAAGCAGCATTCCCTCCTATAATTCATATAGCACTGGGAAGCCTATTCCAAGGGGATGGGGAGTAGAATTCCGTTCTCAGAATTCGTAGGGCACTGGAGGCGGGGGTGTATCCTGAGGAACGCGGAAAGAAGTATTCTGTCCTCATAACACGTAGGGGACTCAGGGACATATTTCGAGAAGCCCGGAAAGCAGCAATCCATCCTCATAATTCGTAAGGCAGTCACGGATATATCCTGAAGGGCCTGTGAAGCAATATTCCGTCCTCATAATTTATAGGGTACTCGGGGGCGTATGCTGAGGGCCCCAGGAAGCAGAATTGTGTCATCATAATGCGGAGGGCATTGGTTGGCATTTTCAGAGGGGCCCGGCAAGAAGCATTCCATATTCTTAATTCATAGGGAACTAGGGGCCTATCCTCAGTGTCCCTGGAAGCAGGATTCCTTCCTCACAATTTGTATAGCCATGGGGGGCGTGTTACAAGTGGCTGGTGAAAAAGTATTCTGTCCTCATAATTTGTAGGGCCATGGGGAGTTATATCCTGAGGGGCCTGGAGACAGCATTCTGCCCTTGTAATACATAGGGCGATGGGGGGATTAACCCGAGGGTCAAGGAAAGCAGCATTCCATCCTCATAATTTGTAGGCACTCAGGGGCATATCCCCAGAAGCCCGAGAAACTGCGTTCCATCCTCATAATACATAGGGCACTCTGGGGTGGGTCCCAAGGGACCCTGAAAAGCAGCATTCCATCCTAATAATTTTTAGGGCCATAGGGGGAGCATCCTGAGGAGCCTGGAAAGCAGCATTTTATCCTCATAATTAGTAGAACACACAGGGGCGTATCCCTAGTGTCCTGGGAAGAGGCATTCCGTCCTCATAATTGGAAGGGCACTCGGGGGTGTACCCTGAGGGACTGGGGAAGCAGCATTGCCTCATTTAATTAGTAGAGCACTAAGGATTTATTGCGAGGGGATGGGGAAGTAGCATTGTGTTCTCATAATTCATAGGGCACTCAGGAATGTATCCTGGAGAGCACAGGAAGCAGCATTCCAGGCTCATAATTTGTAGGACCATGGTGGGCATATCCTGAGGGGCCCAGAAACAGCATTCTGTCCCTGTAATACATATGGAGATGGGGGGAGTATCCCGAGGATCCCGGGAAACAGCATTCCATTTTCATAATTCGAATGGCCATGGGGGCATATCTTGACAAGCCCAGAAAGCAGCATTCCGTCCTCATAATTCAGCGGACACTCAGGGACGAATCTGAGGATCACAGGAAGCAGTATTCTAGCCTAACAATTTGTTGGGCGATGGAGAACATATCCCGAGGGGCCCAGAAAAAGTGCTCTCTCCTCAAAATTCGCAGCATGCTCGGGGCATATCTGGAAGGGCCCATGAAGCAGCAGCCCGTCCTTATAATTCGAAGGGCACTCGGGGGTGTATCCAGAGGTACCGGGGAAGCAGCATTCCCTCTTGTAATTCTTAGATCACTAGGGAGCGTATCCCGATGGGCTTAGGAAGCAGCATTGTGACCTCATAATTCCTAGGCCACTGGGAGGGTTATACTGAGGGGCCCAGGAAGCAGCATTTTGTCCTCAATTCTTGGAGGGCAGTCGGGGACGTATGTCATGAAGCCCAGGAAGCAGCAATCCGTCCTCATAATTTGAAGGGCACTCCCGGGAGTATTCAGCTTGTCCCGTGTAGTAGCATTCAGTCCTCATAATTGGTAGGGCATTCGAGGACGTATCCTGATGGGCCCTGGAAGCAGCATTGCATCCTGATAATTCGTAGGGCACTCGGGGGCATATCCCGAGTGGTCCCAAAGCAGAATTCCATCCTCATAACTCGTAGGCCACTTTTGGACATATTCCGAGGGGCCCAGGAAGCAGCCTTTTATTCTCCTAACGCATAGGGCACTCGACGCTGTATTCTGAGAGTCCCGGGAAGCAGCATTAAATCCTCATAATTCGTAGGGCACTCAGGGATGAATCCTGAGGAGCACACGAAGCAGCATTGCATCCTCATAATTTGGAGGACCATGGTGGGCATATCCTGAGGGGCCCAGAAACAGCATTCTACCCCTCTAATACATAGGGCGATGGGGGGAGTATTCCAAGGATCCCGGGAAGCAGCATTCCAATTTCATAATTCGAACGGCCATGCGAGCATATCTCGAGAAGCGCAGGAAGCAGCATTCCATCCTCATAATTCAGAGGGCACTCAGAAATGAATTCCGAGGAGCACAGGAAGCATCATTCCATCCTCATAATTTGTAGGGCCATGGGGAGCATATCGTGAGGGGCCCGCAAAAAGCGTTCTGAACTCACAATTTGCAGCACACTCGGGGCATATCCGGAAGGGCCCATGAAGCAGCATTCCATCTTCATAATTCATAGGGCATTCAGGGGCGTATCCCGTGGGCTGGAAAAGCAGCATTCGGTCCTAATATTTCGTAGTGCCACAGGGGGAGTATCACAAGTGGCCCGGAAAGCAGCATTCCATCCTCATAATTAGTGGGACATTCCGGGCTGTAACCCGAGGGGACCAGGGAACAGAAATTCCCCCTCTTAATACGTAGGGAACTTTGGGGCATATCCCGAGTGGCCAGAGAAGCAGCATTCCGTCCTCAAAAATCCTAGGGTCATGGAGGGAGTATCCTGACTGGCCAGGGAAGCAGCATTCTGTCCTCATTGTTCACAGTGCACTCCGGGCATATCGTGAAGGGCCCAGGAAGCAGCATTCTCTCTTATAATGCATAGAGCACTAGGGAGTGTATCCGGAAGTGATTGGCAAGTAGCATTCCGTTCTCATAATTCGTAGGGCACTGGGGGTGGGGGGTATCCTTAGGAACCCGGAAAGAAGCAAAATTTCAAGAAGCCTGGGGAGCAGCATTCCATCCTCATAATTCATAAGGCACTCACAGGCATATCTTGAAGGACCTGTGAAGCATCATTCCATCCTCGTAATTCCTACGACAGACAGAGCCGTATGGCGAGGGTCCCAGCAGCAGAATAATGTCATCATAATTCATAGCACCATGGGTGCAATTTCCAGAAGGGCCCAGCAAGCAGCATTCTATATTCTTAATTCGTAGAGAACTCGGGGCCTATCCTCAGTGTCCCTGGAAGCAGCATTCCTTCCTCATAATTCGTATAGTCATGGGGGGCGTATCTCAAGTGGCTGGTGAAAAAGCATTCTGTCCTCATAATTTGTAGGGTCATGGAGGGGCATATCCTGAGGGACCTGGAAAAAGCATTCTGCCCTTGTAATACATAGGGCAACGAGGTGAATATCTCGAGGGTCCCGGGAAGCACATTCCATCCTCATAATTTTTAGGGCACTTAGGGGTCTTCCTCATAATTCGTATAGTCATGGGGGGCGTATCTCAAGTGGCTGGTGAAAAAGCATTCTGTCCTCATAATTTGTAGGGTCATGGAGGGGCATATCCTGAGGGACCTGGAAAAAGCATTCTGCCCTTGTAATACATAGGGCAACGAGGTGAATATCTCGAGGGTCCCGGGAAGCACATTCCATCCTCATAATTTTTAGGGCACTTAGGGGCGTATGTCTAGAAGCCTGAGAAGCAGCATTCCTTTCTGATAATTTATAGGGCACTCGGGGACGTATGCTGAGGGTCCCAGGAAGCAGAATTGTGTCATCATAATAGTCATCATAATACGTAGGGCCATGGGTGGCATTTCCAGAGGGACCCGGCAAGCAGCATTCTATATTCTTAATTCATAGGGAACTAGGGGCCTATCCTCTGTGTCCCTGGAAGCAGCATTCCTTCCTCATAATTTGTATAGCCATGGGGGGCTTGTTACAAGTGGCTGGTGTAAAAGTATTCTGTCCTCATAATTTGTAGGGCCATGGGGGGTTATATCCTGAGGGACCTGGAAACAGCATTCTGCCCTTGTAATACATAGGGCAAAGAGGTGAATATCCCGAGGGTCCCAGAAAGCGGCATTCCATCCTCATATTTTGAAAGACACTTGGGGGTGTATCCTGAGGGACCGGGGAAGCAGCATTCCCTCCTATAATTCATAGAGCACTAGGGAGCTTATCCCGAGTGGATGGAAAAGTAGAATTGTGTTCTCATAATCCGTCGGGCCCTCAGAGGCCTGTCCCGATGGGCCCAGGAAGCAGCATTGTCACCTAATATTTCATAGGGCACTGGGCGGGGTATCCTGAGGGCCCGAGAAGAAGCCTTTTGTCCTTAATACTTGGATAGCATTCTGGGACACATGTCATGAAGCCCGGGAAGCAGTAATCCATCCTCATAATTCAAAGGGCACTCCCAGGAGTATCCAGTTTGGCCTGTGTAGCAGCATTCAGTCCTCATAATTGGAAGGGCATTCGAGGACATACCGTGATGGGCCCAGGAAGCAGCATTGCGTCCTCATAAGTCTTAGGGCACTCGGGGGCATATCCCGAGGTTCCTGAAGCAGAATTCTGTTCTCATAACACGTAGGGCACTCTTGGACATATCCCAAGGGGCCCAGGAAGCAGCCTTTTATCCTCCTAATGCATAGGGCAGTCGGGGACGTATTCTGAGAGGCCTGGGAAGCAGCACTCCATCCTCATAATTGGGAGGACATTCAAGGATATATCCTGGTGGGCCCGGGAAGCAGTGTTGCGGCCTCATAAGTCATAGGGCACTCTTGGACATATCCAGAGGGGCACGGGAATCAGGATTCTGTCCTCATAATTCATAGCGCCATGGAGGGCGTTTCCACAGGGCCCCGGAAATCAGCATTCCGACCTCGTAATTCGTAGGGCTCTCAGAGATGTATTCCCACGGGCCCGGGAAGCAGACTTTTATCCTTCGAATGCATAGGGCACTCAAGGATGTATCCCGAGGAGCACAGAGAGCAGCATTCCATCCTCATAATTTGTAGGGTCCTGGAGGGCGTATCCCAAGAAGCCCCAGAAGCAGCGTTCCATCCTAATAATACTTAGGGCCATAGGGGGAGTGTTCTCAGAGGCCCAGAAAGCATCATTCCATCCTCATAATTCGAAGGGCACTTTGGGGTGTATCCTGAGGGACCAGGGAAGGAGCATTTCCTCTTTGAATTCATAGATCACTAGGGAACGGACGCCGAGGGGATGGGAAACAGCATTGTGTTCTCATAATTCGTAGGGCACACGGAGGCCTTTCCCGATAGTCCCAGGAAGCAACATTGTGACCTCATAATTCGTAGGGCACTCTGGGGGTTATCTGGAGGGGCCCGGGAAGCAGCATTTTGTCCTTAATACTTGGAGGTCACTCAGGAACGTATGTCATGAAGCCCAGGAAGCAGTAATCTGTCCTCATAATTCGAAGGGTACTTCCGGGAGTAACCAGTTTGGCCCGTGTAGCAGCATTCAGTCCTCATAATTGGTAGGGCACTCGAGGGTGTATCCTGAGAGACACGTGAAGCAACATTCCATCCTCATAAGTGCGAGGGCATTCGAGGACATATCATCATGGGCCCAGGAAGCAGCATTTCGTCCTCATAAGTCGTAGGGCACTCGGAGGCATATCCCGAGGTTCCTGAAGCAGAATTCTGTTCTCATAACACGTAGGGCATTCTTGGACAAATCCCAAGGGGCCCGGGAAGCAGCCTTTTATCCTCCTAATGCATAGGGCAGTAGGGGCCGTATTCTGAGAGGCCTGGGAAGCAGCATTCCATCCTCATAATTGGGAGGGCATTCCAGGACATATCCTGATGGGCCCAGGAGGCAGCATTGAGTTCTCATAAGTCGTAGGGCACTCCTGGACATATCCGGAGGGGCACGGGAATCAGCATTCTGTCCTTATAATTCATAGCGCCATGGAGAGCGTTTGCCAGGGCCCCGGAAAGCAGCATTCTGACCTCGTAATTCGTAGGGCACTCGGAGATGTATTCCCCCGGGCCCAGGAAGCAGTCTTTTATCCTCCAAAGGCATAGGGCACTCAGGGATGTATCCTGAGGAGCACACGAGGCAGCATTGCATCCTCATAATTTGGAGGACCTTGGTGGGCATATCCTGAGGGGCCCGGAAACAGCATTCTGCCCCTGTAATATATAGGGCGATGAGGGGAGTACCCTGAGGGTCCCGGGAAGTAGCATTCCTTTTTCATAATTCAAACGGCCATGGGGGCATATATCGAGAAGCCCAGGAAGCATCAATCCGTCCTCATAATTCATAGGGCACTCAGGGGCATATCCTGAGTGCACCGAAAAGCAGCATTGGTGCTAATAATTCATAGGGCCATAGGGAGAATATCCCGAGTGGCCTGGGAAGCAGCATTGTGTCCTCATATTTCGTAGAAATATGGGGGCAGAATCCTGGGGCTCCAAGAAGCAGCCTTCTGTCCTCGTGATACCTAGGGTGCTTGGGGGCATATCCCAAAGGGCCGAAAGAAGCTTTCCGTTCTCAAAAATCATAGGGTCATGAGGGAAGTATCCCCAGAGGCCTGGGATGCAGTATTCCATCCTCATAATTCATAGGGCACTCAGGGACGTATCCCGAGCTTCCAGGGAAGCAGCATTCCATCCTCATAATTTGTAGAGCCATTAGTAGCATATCGCGATGGGCCCAGAAAAAGCAGTCCTTCCTCATAATTCTCAGCACACACCGGGTATATCCGAAAGGGCTCGGAAAGCTGCATTTTGTCCTCATAATTCATAGGCCACTCGGGGGTGTATTCCCAGAGGCCTGGAAAGCAGCATTCCATACTGATATTTCATAGGGCAATCAGGGACCTATAACCGAGGGGACCAAAAAACAGCATTTGGTCCTAATAATTCGAGGGTCATATGGAGAGTATCCTGAGTGGCCCTGGAAGCAGCATTCCATCCTCATAAATAGTGGAATACTCGAGACTGTATCCCGAGGGGACCAGGGAACAGCATTTCCCCTGCTTATTACGTAGGGAATTTGGGGGCATATCCCAAGAGGCCCGAGAAGCAGCATTCCACCCTCAAAAATCCTAGGGTCATGTGGGGAGTATCCTGAGTGGCCTGGGAAGCAATATTCCATCCTCATGATTCAGAGCCCACTCCAGGCGTATCGAGAAGGGCCCGGGAAACAGCATTCCCTCCTATAATTCGTGGAGCACAAGGCGGCGTATCCTGAAAGGAAGGGTAATAGCATTTTGTTCTCATAATTCGTAGGGCACTCCTAGACGTGTCCCGAAGGACCCGGGAAGCAGCATTCTGTCCTCACAATTGGTAGGTCACTGAAGGGTGTAATCTGAGGGGCCCAGGAAGTAGCATTCTGTCCTCATAACTCATAGGGCACTCAGAGATGTATGACAAGAAGCCAGGCAAGAAGCAATCCATCCTCATAATTCGAAGGGCATTCACGGGAGTATCCAGTTTGCCCCGTCTAGCAACATTCAGTGCTCAATTAGTAGGACACTCAGGGACATATCCCGAGGGGTTCTGAAGCAGAATTCCATCCTAATAACTCGTAGGGCACACTTGGACATATCCCGATGTGCCCGGGAAGCAGCATTCCAACCGCATAAATCAAAGGGCACTCGGAGCTATATTCCCAAGGGTCTGAGAAGCAGACTTTTATCCTCCTAATGCATAGGGCACTCAGGGATGTATCCCGAGGAGCACAGGAAACATCATTCCATCCTCAGAATTTTAGGACCATGGTGGGCATATCCTGAGGGGCCCGGAAACAGCCTTCTGCCCCTGTAATACATAGGGAGATGGATAAAGTATCATGAGGGTGCGGTGAATAAGCATTCCATTTTCATAATTCGAACAGGCATGAGGGTATATCTCGAAAAGCTTGAGAAGCAGCATTCCGTCCTCATAATTCAGAAGGCACTCGGGGACTTATTCTGAGGAGAACAGGAAGCAGCATTCAAACCTAATAATTTATAGGGCCATGGGGAGCATATCCCGGAGGGCCGGGAAGCAGCATTCTGTCCTCATAATTCGTAGGGCACTCAGGGAAGTATCTCGAGGTGCCAGGGAAGCAGCATTCCATCCTCATAATTTGTAGAGCCATGGGGAGCATATCTAGAGGGGCCTGGAGAAAGCGTTCCATCACCATAATTCACAGCACACTTGAGGCATATCTGGAAGGGCCCGGGAACCAGCATTCTGTCCTCATAATTTGTAGGGCACTCGGGGTTGTATCCCCAGAAGCCAGGAAAGCTGCATTCCATCCCCATAAAACATAGGGCACTCAGGTGCATATCCCGAGGATACCGAAAAGCAGCATTCGGTCCTAATATCTTGTAGGGCTATAGGGAGAGTATCCTGAGTGGCCCTCGAAGCAGACTTTTATCCTCCTACTGCATAGGGCTCTCTGGGATATATCCCTAGGAGCACAGGAAGCAGCATTCCATCCTTATAATTTGTAGGACCATGGTGAGCATATCCTGAGGGCCCGGAAAGAGCATTCTGCCCCTGTAATACATAGGACGATGGGAGGAGTATCCTGAGGGTCTCTGGAAGCAGCATTCCATTTTCATAATTCAAATGCCCATGGGGCATATCTCGAGAGGCCCGGAAGCAGCATTCCATCCTCGTGATTCCAAGCACACTCCAGGAGTATCCCGAAGTGTCCGGGAATCAGCATTCCCTCCTATAATTCATAGAGCCCCAGGGATTGTATCCCAAGGGGATGGAGAAGTAGCATTACGTTCTCATAATTCATAGGGCACTGTGGGGGGTGTATCCTGAGGAATCCAGAAAGAAGCATTCTGTCTTCATAACTCATGGGGCACTAGAGGACATATTTCAAGCAGCCCGGGATGCAGCATTCCATCCTCATAATTCGTAGAAATATGGGGGCTGAATTCTGAGTGTCTGGGAAGCAGCCTTCCTACCTCATAATTCCTAGGGCACTTAGGAGTGTATCCCTAGAAGCCTGGGAAGCAGCATTCTTTTTTCATAAATCATAGGGCCATGGGGCTGGTATCCTGAGTGGCCTGGAAAGCAGTATTCTGTCCTCATAATTCATAGAGTAATTAAGGGCTTATCCTGAGTGGCCCGGTAAGCAGCATTCAGTCCTCATAATTTGTAGATTCATGGGTTGCATTTTCCATGTGGCCTGAGAAGCAGTATTCTGAACTCCTAATTTTTAGAGACAACTAGGGTTTATACTGAGTGGTCTGGGGAGCAGCATTCCGTCCCCATATTCCGTTGGGCACTTGGCTGCAAATCCGGAAGGGCGCGTGAAGCAGCATGACTTCCTCATAATTCGAAGTGTATGGGTTGCATTTTCCATGTGGCCTGAGAAGCAGTATTCTGAACTCCTAATTTTTAGAGACAACTAGGGTTTATACTGAGTGGTCTGGGGAGCAGCATTCCGTCCCCATATTCCGTTGGGCACTTGGCTGCAAATCCGGAAGGGCGCGTGAAGCAGCATGACTTCCTCATAATTCGAAGTGCATTCGAGAGTGTATCCCACATTGCCAGGGAAGCAGCATTCCCTGCTGTAATTCGTAGAGCACAAGAGGGCATATCCCGAAAGAACGGGGAAGTAGCATTTTGTCCTCAAAATTCGTAGGGCACTTGGAGACGTTTTCCAATGAAGCCTGGAAGCACCATTCTGACCTCATAATTCTTAGGGCAATGGGGGGGCATCCTGAGGGGCCCGGGAGGCTGCATTCTGTCCTCATAACTCATAGGGCATACATTCTGTCCTCATAATTTGTAGATTCATGGGTTGCGTTTTCCATGTGGTCTGAGAAGCAGTATTCTGAACTCCTAATTTGTAGAGTCAAGAAGGGCTTATTCTGAGGGGTCCGGGAAGCAGCATTCCGTCCATATATTTTGTTGGGCACTTGGCTGCGAATCCCGAAGGGCATGTGAAGCAGCATGACGTCCTCATAATTTGAAGTGCATTCGGGGGTGTATCCAGCATTGCCGGGGAAGCAGCATTCCCTGCTGTAATTCATAGAGAACAAGGGGGCGTACCCCGAAACGCCGGGGAAGTAGCATTTTGTTCTCAAAATTCGTAGGGCACTTGGAGATGTTTTCTGATGAACCCCGGAAGTATCATTCTGACCTCATAATTCTTAGGGCACTGGAGGGGTATCCTGAGGGGCTTCCGAGGCTGCATTCTGTCCTCATAACTCATAGGGCACTCGGGGACGTATGACAAGAAGCCCAGCAAGCAGCAATCCTTCCTCATAATTCGAAGGGCATTCACGGGGGTATCCAGTTTAGCCTGTGTAGCAGCATTCTGTCCTCATGATTCGCAGGGTACCCAGTGACCTATCTCGAGGTGCCAGGGAAGCAGCATTCCATCCTCATAATTTGTAGGGCCAAGGCGAGCATATACCTAGGGGCCCAGTAAAACCATTCCATCCTCATAATTCCCAGCACACTTAAGTCATATCCAGAAGGACCCAGGAAGCAGCATTCTGTTCTCATAATTCATAGGGCACTCGGGGTGTATACCCAGAAGATCTGAAAGAAGCATTCCACCCTCGAAATTCGTAGGGCACTAATGGGCGTATCCTGAAGGCCCTGAAAAGCAGCATTCGGTCCTAATAATTTGTAAGGCCATAGGGAGAGTATCCCCAGTGGCCATGGAAGCAGCATTCCATCCTCATAATTAGCGGAACACTAGGGGCTGTATCCCGAGGGGATCAGGGAGCAGCATTTCCCCCTCTTAATAGGTAGGGAAATTGGGGGCATTTCCAGAGGGACATGGGAAGCAGGATTCCTTTCTCATAATTCGTAGGACCATACAAGGCTTATCTCGATGAGTACATTAAGCAGTATTCTGTCCTCATCATTCGTAGGGCACTCGAGGCTGTATCCTCTGTTGCCCGAGAAGCAGCATTCCATCCTTATGATTCAGTGTGCACTCCGGGCCTATCCCAAAGGGCCCGGGAAGCAGCATTCCGTCCTATAATTTGTATAGGCTGGGGAGCCTATTCCAAGGGGATGGGGGTAGCATTCCGTTCTCACAATTCGTAGGGCACTGGAGGCGGAGGTGTATCCTAAGGAACCCGGAAAGAAGCATTCTGTCCTCATAACACATAGGGCACTCGGGGACATATGTTGAGAAGCCCGGGAAGCAGCATTCCATCCTGATAATTCGTAAGGCAGTCATGGATATATCCTGAAGGGCCTGTGAAGAAACATTCCATCCTAATAATTTATAGGGCACTCGGGGGCATATGCTGAGGGTCCCAGGAAGCAGAATTGTGCCTTCAAAATACGTAGAGCCATGGGTGGCATTTCCAGAGGGGCCTGACAAGCAGCATTCTATATTCTTAATTCATAGGGAACTAGGGGCCTATCCTCAGTGTCCCTTGAAGCAGCATTCTTTCCTCATAATTCATATAGCCATGGAGGGCATGTTACAAGTGGCTCGTGATCATTCGGTTCTCATAATTCATAGGGCACTGGAGGCAGGGGTGTATCCTGAGGAACCCGGAAAGAAGCATTCTGTCCTCGTAACACGTAGGGCACTCGGGGACATATTTTGAGAAGACCAGGAAGCAGCATTCCATCCTCATAATTCATAAGGTAGTCACGGATATATCCTGAAAGGCCTGTGAAGCAACATTCCGTCCTCATAATTTATAAGGCACTCGGGGGCCTATGCTGAGGGTCCCAGGAAGCAGAATTGTGTCATCATAATATGCAGGGCCATGGGTGGCATTTCCAGAGGGGCCCAGCAAGCAGCATTCCATATTCCTAATTCATAGGGAACTAGGGGTCTATCCTCAGTGTCCCTGGAAGCAGCATTCCTTCCTCATAATTCGTATAACCATGGGGGGGCGTGTTACAAGTGGCTGGTGAAAAAGTATTCTGTCCTCATAATTTGTAGGGCCATGGGGGGTTATATCCTGAGGGACCTGGAAACAGCATTCTACCCTTGTAATACATAGGGCGATGGGGGGATTAACCCGAGGGGCAAGGAAAGCTGCATTCCATCCTCAAAATTTGTAGGGCACTCGGGGGCATATCCCCAGAAGCCCGAGAAACTGCGTTCCATCCTCATAATACATAGGCCACTCCGGGGCATATCCCGAGAGGTCCAGAAGCAGAATTCTGCTCTCATAACTCGTAGGGCGCTCTTGGACATATCCTGAGGGGCCCGGGAAGGAGCCTTTTATCCTCCTAATGCATAGGGCACTCGGGGCTGTATTCCGAGAGGCCCTCGAAGCAGCATTCCATTCTCATAATTCCTAGGGCACTCAGGGATGTATCCTGAGGAGGACAGGAAGCAGTATTCCATCCTCATAAATTATAGGACCAGGGTGGACATATCCTGAGGGGCCCAGAAACAGCATTCTGCCCCTGTAACATATAGGACCGTGGGGGGAGTATCCCAAGGATCCCGGGAAGCAGCATTCTGTTTTCATAAATTGAACGGCCATGGGGGTATATCTCGAGTAGACCAGGAAGCAGCATTCCGTCCTCATAATTCACAGGGCACTCAGGGACGAATCCCAAGGAGTACAGGAAGCAGCATTCCATCCTCATAATTCGTAGAAATATGGGGGGGGGGGAATTCCGAGTGTTCGGGAAGCAGGCTTCCTTCCTCAAAATTCATAGGTTACTTAGGGGCATATCCCTAGAAGTCCGGGAAGCAGCATTCCTTCCTCATAAATCATAAAGCAATGTGGGAAGTATCCTGAGTGGCCAGGAAAGCAGTATTCTCTCCTCATAATTTGTAGAGTAAAGGGGGCTTCTTCTGAGGGGCCTGGGAAGCAGCATTCCATCCTCATAATTCAAAGGACCATGGAGTGCTTATCCTGACAATTCCAGGAAGCAGCATTCTGTCATAATTTGTAGATTCATGGGTGGGGTTTCCATGCGACCCGAGAAGCAGTATTGTGTGCGAATTCATAGGGTCAAAAAGGGCTTATCCTGAGGGGTTTGGGAAGCAGCATTCCGTCCACATTTTTCGTTGGGCACTTGGCTGGGAACCCTGAAGGGTCCGTGAAGCAGCATTACATCCTCATAATTCGAAGTGCATTCTGGGGTGTATCCCACATGGCCGGGGAAGCAGCATTCCCTCCTATAATACGTAGAGCACAAGGGGGCATATTTCAAAAAATGGGGAAGTAGCGTTTTGTTCTCATAATTTGTAGGGCACTCCAAGATGTGTCCCGATGGACCCGAGAAGCATCACTCTGACCTCATAATTGGTAGGGCACTGGGGGGCGTATCCTGAGGGGCCTGGGAAGCAGCATTCTGTCCACATAACTCATAGGGCACTCGGGGACATATGACAAGAAGCCCAGCAAGCAGCAATTCATGCTCATAATTCAAAGGGCATTTGCGAGAGTATCCAGTTTGGCCCGTATGGCAGCATTCAGTCCTCATTATTAGTAGGGCACTCTTGGCATGTGCCAAGGGGTCCAGGAAGCAGCATTTATCCTCATAATTTATAGCGCCATGGAGAGCATTCCACCAGGGGCCTGGGAAGCAGCATTCTGACCTCATAATTTGTAGGGCACTGGGGGGCATATCCTGAGGGGCCCAGGAAGCAGTGTTCTGTCTTCATAACTTGTAGGGTACTCTTGGACATATCCCGAGTGGCCTAGGAAGCAGCATTCTGTCTTCATAATTCATAACGCCAAGGAGGGGGTATCCCCAGGGGCCCAGGAAGCAGCATTCTGACCTCATGATTCATAAGGCACTCGGAGGTGTATTCCGAGGGGCCAAGGAAACAGACTTTTATCCTCCTAATGCATAGGGCACTCAGGGCCGTATTCCAAGAGGCTCAGGAAGCAGCATTCCATCATCATAATTCCTAGGGCACTCAGGGATGTATTCTGAGGAACACAGGAAGCAGAATTCCATCCTCATAATTTGTAGGACTATGGTGGGTATATCCTGAGGGGCCTGGAAACAGCATTCTGCCCGTGTAATACATAAGGCGATGGGGGGAGTATCCTGAGGGTCTCGGGAAGGAGCATTCCATTTTCATAATTTGAATGGCCATGGGGGCATATCTCCAGAAGCCCAGGAAGCAGCATTCCATCTTCATAATTCAGAGGGCACTCAGGCACGTTTCCTGTGGAGCACAGGAAGCAGCATTCTGTCCTCATAATTTGTAGGGCCATGGGGAGCATATCCCAAGGAGCCTGGGAAGCAGCATTTCATCCTCATAATTCCTAGGACCATACAAGGCTTATCTCGATGGGTCCGGGAAGTAGTATTCTGTCGTCATAATTCGTAGAAATATGGGGGCTGAATCCCGAAGCTTCGAGAAGCAGCTTTCCGTCCTCATAATTCCTAGGGCACTCCAGGGAATATCCAGAGGGGCCCGAAAAGCAGCATTCCATCCTCAAAAATCATAGGGTCATGGGGAAGTTATCCCCAGTGGCCCGGGAATCAGCATTCCATCCTAATAATTCACAGCACACTCTGGGAATATCCAGAAGGGCCCGGGAAGCAGCAATCTGTCCTCATAATTCGTAGTGCACACAGGGACATATCCCGAGGTGCCAGAGAAGCAGCATTCTGTCCTCATAATTTGTAGGGCCATGGCGAGCATATCCGGAGGGGCCCGGTAAAACCATTCCATCCTCATAATACACAGCACACTCGGGGCATATTGGGAAGGGCCCGTGAAGCAGCATTCCATCCTCATAATTCATAGGGCACTCAGGGGTGTATCCCCAGGGGCCGTAAAAGCAGCATTCTCTCCTAATAATTCATAGGGCCATAGGAAGAGTATCCCGAGTGGCGTGGGAGGCAGCATTCCATCCTCATAATTAGTGGAACACATGGGGCTGTATCTCGAGCGGACCAGGGAGCAGCATTCCCCCCTCTTAATACATACAAAACTTGAGGACGTATCCCGAGCGGCCCGAGAAGCAGTATTCCATCCTTAAATATCCTAGGGTCATGGGGGGAGTAGCCCCAGGGGCCTGGGAAGCAGCATTCTGTTCTCATGATTCAAAGAGCACTCCGGGCATATCCCAAAGGGCCCAGGAAGCAGTATTCCATCCTATAATTCTTCATAATTTTTAGGGCACTTAGGGGCGTATGTCTAGAAGCCTGAGAAGCAGCATTCCGTTCTCATAATTTCACAGGGCACTCCGGGGCATATCCCGAGGGGCCCAAAAAGGAGCATTCCATCCTAATCATTCTTAGGACCATAGGGGGAGTATCATGAGTGGCCCGGAAAGTAGCATTCCATCCTCATAATTAGTAGAACACTCAGAGGCTTATCCCTAGCAGCCTGGGAAGCAGCATTCCATCCTCATAGTTCGAAGAGTACTCGAGGGTTTATCCTGAGGGACCGGGGAAGCAGCATTCCCTCCTATAATTCGTACAACACTAGGGAGCGTATCCGGAGTGGAAGGGGAAGTAGAATTGTGTTCTCACAATTCATAGGGCACTCGGAGGCCTGTCCTGATGGGCCCGGGAAGCAGCATTGTGACCTCATAATTCGTAGGGCACTGGGGGAGTTATCTTGAAAGCCCCGGGAATGGGGGGGGGATCCTGAGGAACCTGGAAAGAAGCATTCTATACCCATAACTCGTGGGGCATTTAGGCACAAATTTCGAGAAGCAGGGAAACAGCATTCCATCCTCATAGTTCTTAAGGCACTCAAAGGCATATCTTTAAGGGCCTGTGAAGCATCATTCCGCCCTCATAATTCCTAGGGCACACAGAGCCGTATGGCGAGGGCCCCAGGAGCAGAATAATGTCATCATAATTCATAGCGCCATGGGTGCAATTTCCAGAAGGGCCTGGCAAGCAGCATTCAATATTCTTAATTTGTAGAGAACTCGGGGCCTATCCTCAGTGTCACGGGAAGCAGCATTCCTTCCTCATAATTCGTATAGCAATGGGCGTATCTCAAGTGGCTGGTGAAAAAGTATTCTCCCCTCATAATTTGTAGGGCCATTGGCGGGGGGGGGGCATATCCTGAGGGACCTGGAAACAGCATTCTGACCGTGTAATACATAGGGCAATGAGGTGAGTATCCCAAGGGTCCCGGGAAGCAACATTCCATCCTCATAATTCGTAGGGCACTAGCGGGTGAGTCTCGAGGAGCCCGAGAAGAAGCATTCTATCCTCATAATTCATAGGACACTCGGGGACATATCCTGAGGGCCTCGGGAAGCAGCATTCTGTCCTGGTAATTCATAGCGCCATGGGGGGCGTTTCCCAAAGAGCCCGGGAAGCAGCATTCCAAGCTCATAATTCGTAGGGCAGACAGCGGTGTATCCTGAGCGGCCTGGGAAGCAGCCTTTTATCTTCCTAATGCATAGGGCACTCGAGGGCATATCCAGAAAGGCCGGGGAAGAAGCATTGCATTCTCATAGTTCGTAGGGCCTTGTGGGACATATTTTGAGGGGCCCGGGAAGCAGCATTCCTTCCTGCTAATTGCTAGGCCACTCTGTGCCATATGCCGATGTGCTTGGGAAGCAGTATTCCTTCCTCATAATTCATGGGGCACTCAAGGGCATATTCCGAAGGGCCCATGAAGAAGCATTCCTTTGTAAAGATTCAAAGGGCATTCAGAGGCATATTCTGAGGGTCCCAGGAAGCAGATTTCCATCCTCATTTTTCTAGGGCCATGGGGAGCATCTCCCAAGGTGCCCAGGAAGCAGCTTTCCATCCTCATAATTCGTAGGGCACTTGGGGGCACATCCCAAGGTCCCTGGAAAGCAGCATTTCGTCCACATAATTCGTAGAAATATGGGGACCGAATCCCGAGTGTCCAGGAATCAGCCTTCCTTCCTCATAATTCCTAGGGCACTTATGGACGTATCCCTAGAAGCCCGGGAAGCAGCATTCATTCCTCATAAATCATAGAGCCATGGGGAGAGTATCCCGAGTGGCCTGGAAAGCAGTATTCTGTCCTCATAATTCGAAGGACCATGGAGTGCTTCTCCTGACAATTTCGGGAAGCAGCATTCTGTCCTCATAATTTGTAGATTCATGGGTGGCATTTCCCGTGTGGCCAGAGAAGCAGTATTCTGTCCTCTTAATTCACAGGGTCATGAAGGGCTTATGCTGAGGGGGCTGGGAGGAAGCATTCCGTCCACATATTTCATTGCACACTCGGCTGCGAATCCTGAAGGGCTCGTGAAGCAGCATGACGTCCTCATAAGGTAAAATGCATTCAGGGGTGTATCCCGTGTGGCCAGGGAAGCAGCATTCCCACCTATAATTTGTAGAGCACAAGGCGGTGTATCCCAAAATGACGGGGAAGTAGCATTTTGTTCTCATAATTTGTAGGGTACTCATAGAAGTGTCCCGATGGACCCGGGAAGCAGAATTCTGACCTCATAATATGTAGGGAACTGGGAGGGGGTATCCTGAGAGGCCCGGGAAGCAGCATTCTGTCCTCAAAACTCATAGGGCACTCAGGGACATATGAGAAGATGCCCGGCAAGCAGCAATCCACCTTCATAATTCGAAGGACATTCGCATGAGTATCCAGTTTGGCCCGTGTAGCAGCATTCAGTCCTCATAATTAGTAGGGCACTCAGGGGCATATCCCGAGGGGTCCCGAAGCAGGATTTTGTCCTCATAACTCGTAGGGCACTCGGGGACATATCTCGAGGGGCCCGGGAAGCAGCATTCCAAACTCATAATTCGTAGGGCACTCAAAGGTTACTCATAGAAGTGTCCCGATGGACCCGGGAAGCAGAATTCTGACCTCATAATATGTAGGGAACTGGGAGGGGGTATCCTGAGAGGCCCGGGAAGCAGCATTCTGTCCTCAAAACTCATAGGGCACTCAGGGACATATGAGAAGATGCCCGGCAAGCAGCAATCCACCTTCATAATTCGAAGGACATTCGCATGAGTATCCAGTTTGGCCCGTGTAGCAGCATTCAGTCCTCATAATTAGTAGGGCACTCAGGGGCATATCCCGAGGGGTCCCGAAGCAGGATTTTGTCCTCATAACTCGTAGGGCACTCGGGGACATATCTCGAGGGGCCCGGGAAGCAGCATTCCAAACTCATAATTCGTAGGGCACTCAAAGGTGTATTCTGAGGGGCCCAGGAAGCAGACTTTTATCCTCCTAGTTCATAGGGCACTTAGGAATGTATCCCGAGGAGCACAGGAAGCAGCATTCCATTCACAGAATTTGTAGGACCATGGTGGACATATCCTGAGGGGCCCGGAAACAGCATTCTGCCCCTGTAATGCACAGGGCGATGGGGGGAGTATCCTGAGGGTCTCGGGAAGCTACATTTCATTTTCATAATTCGAAGGGCCATAGGGGCATATCTTGAGAAGCCCGGAAAGCAGCATTCCATTCTCATAATTCAGAGGGCACTCAGGCCCGTATCCCGAGGAGCACAGGAAGCAGCATTCCGTCTTCATAATTTTTAAGGCCATGGGGAACATATTCCGAGGGTCCTGGGAAGCAGCATTTCATCCTCATAATTCGTAGGACCATACAAGGCTTATCTCGATGGGTCCAGGAAGCAGTATTCTGTCCTCATAACTCGTAGGGCACTCGGGGATGTATCCCGAGGAGCCTGGAAAGCAGCATTCTGTCATCTTATGGGCTGAATCCCGAGGCTCCAAGAAGCAGCCTTCCATCTTCATAATTTCTAGGGCACTCCAAAGCATATCCCGAGGGGCTCAAAAAGCAGCATTCTTTCCTCAAAAACATAGGGTCATGGGGAAAGTATCCCCAGTGGCCCGAGAAGCAGCATTCCATCCTCATAATTCACAGCACACTCGGGACATATCTGGAAGGGCCCGTGAAGCAGCATTCCAACCTCATAATTCATAGGGCACTCATGGGTGTTTCCCCAGGGTCCTGAAAAGCAACATTCAGTCCTAATAATTCGTAGGGCCATAGGGGGAGTATCCAAAGTGGCCCGGGAAGCAGAATTTCATCCATACAATTAGTGGAACACTCGAAGCTGTATCCCAAGGAAACCAGGGAGCAGCATTTCCCCCTCTTAATATATAGGGAAATTGGAGGCGTAACCCGAGCAGCCCTAGAAGCAGCATTCCGTCCTGAAAAATCCTAGGGCCATAGGGAGCATATCCTGAGGGGCCCGGAAAAAACATTCCGTCCTCATACTTCACAACACACTCAGGGCAGAACCTCAAGGGCCCGTGAATAAGCACTCCATCCTTATAACTCAGAGGCCATTCAGGGGCGTATCGCAAGGGGCCCTAAAAGCAGCATTCTGTCCTAATAATTCGTAGGGTCATAGGGGGAATATTCCGAGTGGCCCGAGAAGAAGGATTGTGTCCTCATATTTCATAGAAATATGGGTGTTGAATCCCGGGGTTCTGAGAAGCATCCTTCCGGCCTCATAATTCCTAGGGCACTTGGGGGCATATCCCAAAGGCCCGAAAGAAGCTTTCCATACTCAAAAATTGTAGGGTCATGGGGGAAGTATCCCCAGAGGCCCTGGAAGCAGCATTCCATCCTCATAATTCGTAGGGAACTCAGGGACGTATCTCGAGGTGCCAGGGAAGCAGGACTCCATCCTCATAATTTGTAGGGTCATGAGGAGCATATCCCGAGGGGCCCAGAAGAGGAATTCCTTCCTCATAATTCTCAGCACACTCTGGGCATATGCAAAAAAGCCGGGAAGCAGCATTCTGTTCTCATAATCTGTAGGGCACTCTGGGGTGTATGCCCAGAAGCCCGGAAAGCAGTATTCCATCCTCATAATTCATAGGGCACTCAGGGGCCTATCTCGAGGAGCCCGGAAAGCAGCATTCTGAAGCAGCATTCCATCCTCAAAAATCCTAGGGTCATGGGGGGAGTATCCCGAGTGGCCGGGGAAGCAGCACTCTGTCCTAATGTTTGAGCACGCACTCTGGGCGTATCCAGAAGGGCCTGGGAAGCAGCATTCCCTCCTATAATTCATAGAGCACTAGGGAGCATATCCCAAGGGGATGGGGAAGTAGCATTCCATTCTCATAATTCGTAAGGCACTGGGGGTGGAGGTATCCTGAGGAACCTAGAAAGAAGCATTCTGTCCTCATAACTCGTAGGGCACTAGGGGACATATTTCGAAAAGCCCAGGTAGCAGCATTCCCTCCTCATAATTCGTAGAAATATGGGGGCTGAATTCCGAGTGCCCGGGAAGCAGTCTTCCTTCCTCATAATTCCTAGGGCACTTAGCGGAGTATCCCTAAAAGCTCCGGAAGCAGCATTCCTTCCTCAAAAATCATTGGACCATGGTGGAAGTATCCCCAGTGGCCTAGAAAGCAGTATTCTGTCCTCATAATTCATAAACGGGGGCTTCTCCTGAGGGGCCCGGGAAGCAGCATTCCATTCTCATAATTCGAGGAACCATGGAGTGCTTATCCAGACAATTCCGGGAAGCAGCGTTTTGTCCTCATAATTTGTAGATTCATGCGCGGCATTTCCCGTTCGACTGAAGAAGCAGTATTCTGTCCTAATTCATAGGTTCAAGAAGGGCTTATCCTGAGGGGTCCGGGAAGCAGCATTCCATCCACATATTTGGTTGGGCACTAGGGTGGGAATCCCGAAGAGCCCGTGAGACAATATGACGTCCTCATAATTCGAAGTGCTTTCGGGGGTGTATCCCGTGTGGCCAGGGAAGCAATATTCCCTCCTATAATTCGTAGAGCACAAGGGGGCGTAATCCGTAAGGATGGGGAAGTAGTATTTTGTTCTCATAATTCATAGGGCACTCGGAGACATGTCTTGATGGGCCCAGGAAGCAGCTTGTGACCTCATAATTCATAGGCCACTGGGGGGGTTATCCTGAGGGGCCCAGGAAGCAGCATTTTGTCCTCAATACTTGGAGGGCACTTGGGGACATATGTCATGAAGCCCAGGAAGCAGCAGTTCGTCCTCATAATTCAAAGGGCACTCCCGGGTATATTCAGTTTGGCCCGAGGAGTAGCATTCAGTCCTCATAATTGGTAGGGTATTCGAGGACGTATCCTGATGGGCCCTGGAAGCAGCATTGTGTCCTGATAATTCACAGGGCACTGGGGGGCATATCCTGAGGGGTCCCAAAGCAGAATTCCATCCTAATAACTCGTAGGCCACTCTTGGACATATTCCGAGGGGCCCAGGAAGCAGCCTTTTATTCTAATGCATAGGGCACTTGGGGCCGTATTCCAAGAGTCCCGGGAAGCAGCATTAAATCCTCATAATTCGTAGGGCACTCAGGGATGAATCCTGAGGAGCACAGGAAGCAGCATTGCATCTTCATAATTTGGAGGACCATGGTGGGCATATCCTGAGGGGCCCCGAAAGAGCATTCAACCCCTGTAAGACATAGGGCGATGGGGGGAGTATCTCGAGTATTCCGGGAAGCAGCATTCCATTTTCATAATTCGAACGGCCATGTGGGCATATCTCGAGAAGCCCAGGAAGCAGCATTCGATCCTCATAATTCAGAGGGTACTCAGGAATGAATTCCGAGGAGCACAGGAAGCATCATTCCATCCTCATAATTTGTGGGGCCATGGGGAGCATATTCCGATGGGCCCGGAAAAGGGATTCCTTTCTCATAATTCTTAGCCCATTCCAGGAATATCAGGAAGGGCCCGGGAAGCAGACTTCAGTCCTCATAATTCCTAGGGCGCTCAGGGGGATTTCCCAAAGGCCGGAAAGAAGCTTTCCTTTCTCAAAAATCGTAGGATCATGGGGGAAGTATCCCCAGAGGTCCGGGAAGCAGCATTCCATCCTTAGAATTCGTAGGGCACTCAGGGACGTATCTCGATGTGCCAGGGAAGCAGCATTCCATCATCATAATTTGCAGGGCCATGGAAAGCATATTCCGAGAGGCCCAGAAAAGGCATTCCGTCCTCATAATTCGCAGCACACTCGGGGCATATCTGGAAGGGCCTGGGAAGCAGCATTCTGTCCTCATTGTTCACAGTGCACTCTGGGCATATCCTGAAGGGCCTGGGAAGCAGCATTTCCTCCTATAATTCATAGAGCACTAGGGAGCGTATCCGGAGGGGATTGGGAAGTAGCGTTCCGTTCTCATGATTCGTAGGGCACTGGGGGTGGGGGCGGGGGGGGGTATCCTGAGGAACCCGGAAAGAAGCATTCTGTACTCATAACTCGTGGGGCATTCGGGCACAAATTTCGACAAGCCTGGGAAGCAGCATTCCATTCTCATAGTTCATAAGATACTCACAGGCATATCTTGAAGGGCCTGTGAAACATCATTCCATCCTCATAATTCCTAGGGCACACAGAGCCATATGGCGAGCATCCCAGGAGCAGAATAATGTCATGATAATTCATAGCGCCATGGGTGCAATTTCCAGAAGGGCCCGGCAAGCAGCATTCTATATTCTTAATTCATAGAGAACTCGGGGCCTATCCTCAGTGTCACGGGACGCAGCATTCCTTCCTCATAATTCATATAGCCATCGGGGGCGTGTCTCAAGTGGCTCGTGAAAAAGCATTCTGTTCTCATAATTTGTAGGGCCATGGGGGGGGCATATCCTGAGGGACCTGGAAACAGCATTCTGCCCTTGTAATACATAGGGCAACGAGGTGAGTATCCCGAGGGTCCCGGGAATCAGCATTCCATCCTCATAATTTTTAGGGCACTTAGGGGCGTATGTCTAGAAGCCTGAGAAGCAGCATTCCATCCTTATAATTACATAGGGCACTACGGGGCATATCCCGAGGGGCCCAAAAAGCAGCATTCCATCCTAATCATTTTTAGGTCCATAGGGGGAGTATCCTGAGTGGCCCGGAAATTAGCATTCCATCCTCATAATTAGTAGAACACTCAGGGGCTTATCCCTAGCAGCCTGGGAAGCAGCATTCCGTCCTCATAATTCGCAGTGCACTGGTGCTGTATCCCGAAGGGCCCAGGAAGCAGCATTCCATCCTCATAGTCAAAGAGTACTCGGGAGTTTATCCTGAGGGACCGGGGAAGCAGCATTCCCTCCTATAATTCGCACAGCACTAGGGAGCGTATCTGGAGGGGAAGGGGAAGTAGAATTGTGTTCTCACAATTCATAGGGCACTGGGAGGCCTGTCCCGATGGGCCCAGGAAGCAGCATTGTGACCTCATAATTCGTAGGGCACTGGGGAAGTTATCTTGAAAGCCCCGGGAAGCAGCATTTTGTCCTCAATACTTGGAGGGCACTCGGGGACGTATGTCATGAAGCCCAGGAAGCAGAAATGCATCCTCATAATTCAAAGGGCACTCCCTGGAGTATCCAGTTTGTCCCCTGTAGCAGCACTCAGTCCTCATAATTGGTAGGGCATTCGAGGGTGTATCCTGAGAAGCACGGGAAGCAGCATTCCGTCCTAATAATTGATAGGGCATTCAAGGACCTATCCTGATGGGCCCGGGAAGCAGCATTGCATCCTCATAATTCATAGGGCACTCAGGGGCATATCCCAAGGGTCCCAGGAAGCAAAATTCTATCCTCATAATTTGTAGGGCACTCGCAGGTGAGTCCCGAGGAGCCCGAGAGGAAGCGTTCTATGCTCATAATTCATAGGACACTCGGGGACATATCCCGAGGGCCTCGGGAAGCAGCATTCTGTCCTCATAATTCATAGTGCCATGGATGACGTTTCCCCAGGGCCCCGGAAAGCAGCATTCCAACCTCATAATTCGTAGGGCACTTGGAGGTGTATTTCAACGGGCCCAGGAAGCAGACTTTTATCCTCCGAATGCATAGGGCACTCAGGGACGTATCCCGAGGAGAATAGGAAGCAGCATTCCATCCTCATAATTTGGAGGAACATGGTGGGCATATCCTGAGGGGCCCGGAAACAGCATTCTGCCCCTGTAATACATAGGGTGATGGGGGGAGTACCCTGAGGGCCCGTGAAGCAGCATTACGTCCTCATAATTCAAAGTGCATTGGGAGTATATCCAGTGTGGCCGGGGAAGCAGCATTCCCTCCTATAATTCGTAGAGAACAAGGGGGCGTATCCCGAAAGGAAGGTTAAGTAGCATTTTGTTCTCATAATTCATAGGGCACTCGTAGACGTGTCCCGAAGGACCCGGGAAGCAGCATTCTGACCTCATTATTGGTAGGTCACTGAAGGGTATAATCTCAGGGGCCCGGGAAGCAGCATTCTGTCCTCATAACTTGTATGGCACTCAGAAATGTATGACGAGAAGCCAGGCAAGAAGCAATCCATCCTCATAATTCGAAGGGCATTCAGGGGAGTATCCAGTTTGGCCCGAGTAGCAAAATTCAGTGCTCAATTTGTAGGGCACTCAGGGGCATATCCCGAGGGGTCCGGAAGCAGAATTCCATCCTAATAACTCATAGGGCACTCTTGGACATATACCGATGTGCCCAGGAAGCAGCATTCTGTCCTCATAATTTATAGCATCATGGAGGGCGTTTCCCCAGGCGCCCAGGAAGCAGCATTCCGACCTCATAAATCAAAGGGCACTCGACGGTATATTCCCAGGGGTCCGAGAAGCAGACTTTTATTTTCCTAATGCATAGGGCACTCAGGGATGTATCCTGAGGAGAACAGGAAACATCATTCCATCCTCAGAATTTGTAGGACCATGGTGGGTATATCCTGAGGGGACCAAAAACAGCATTCTGCCCCTGTAATACATAGGGCGATGGAGAGAGTATCATGTGGGTGCGGTGAAAAAGCATTCCATTTTCATAATTTGAACAGGCATGGGGGTATATCTCGAGAAGCTCGGGAAGCAGCATTCCGTCCTCATAATTTAGAAGGCACTCGGGGACTTATTCTGAGGAGCACATGAAGCAGCATTCAAACCTAATAATTGATAGGGCCATGGGGAGCATATCCCGAGGGGCCAGGAAAAAGCATTCTGGCCTCATAATTCACAGCACACTCGAGGCATATCTGGAAGGGCCTGGGAAGCAGCATTCTGTCCTCATAATTCGTAGGGCACTCAGGGAAGTATCTCGAGGGGCCAGGGAAGCAGCATTCCATCCTCATAATTTGTAGGGCCATGGGGAGCATATCCCGAGTGGTCTGGAAAAAGCATTCCGCCCTCATAACTCACAGCACACTCGAGGCATATCTGGAAGGGCCCGGGAACCAGCATTCTGTCCTCATAATTCGTAGGGCACTCGGGGGTGTATCCCCAGAAGCCAGGAAAGCTGCATTCCATGCTCATAATACATAGGGCACTCAGGGGCATATCCCGAGGATACCGAAAAGCAGCATTCGGTCCTAATATTTTGTAGGGCCATAGGGAGAGTATCCTGAGTGGTCCTAGAAGCAGACTTTTATCCTCCTACTGCATAGGGCTCTCTTGGATGTATCCCTAGGAGCACAGGAAGCAGCATTCCATCCTTATAATTTGTAGGACCATGGTGGGCATATCCTGAGGGCCCGGAAAGAGCATTCTGCCCCTGTAATACATAGGGCGATGGGGGGAGTATTCTGAGGGTCTCAGGAAGCAGCATTCCATTTTCATAATTTGAACGCCCATGGGGGCATATCTCGAGAAGCCCAGGAAGCAGTATTCCATCCTCATTTTTCCAAGCGCACTCAGGGTGTATTAAGAAGGGCCCGGGAATCAGCATTCCCTCCTATAATTCATAGAGCCCTAGGGATTGTATCCCGAGGGAATGGGGAAGTAGCATTCCATTCTCATAATTCATAGGGCACTGGGGGGAAGTGTATCCTGAGGAACCCAGAAAGAAGCATTCTGTCTTCATAACTCGTAGGGCACTAGAGGACATATTTCAAGCAGCCCGGGAAGCAGCATTCCATCCTCATAATTCGTAGAAATATGGGGGCCGAATTCCGAGTGTCTGGGAAGCAGCCTTCCAACCTCATAATTCCTAGGGCACTTAGGAATGTATCCCTAGAAGCCTCGGAAGCAGCATTCTTTTTTCATAAATCAGAGGGCCATGGGGTTGGTATCCTAGGTGGCCTGGAAAGCAGTATTCTGTCCTCATAATTCATAGAGTAATGGAGGGCTTACCCTGAGGGGCCTGGGAAGAAGCATTCCATCCTCATAATTTGTAGATTCTTGGGTTGCGTTTTGCATGTGGCCTGAGAAGCAGTATTCTGAACTCCTAATTTGTAGAGTCAAAAAGGGCTTATACTGAGTGGTCCAGGAAGCAGCATTTCGTCCACTTGTTTCGTTGGGCACTCGGCTGTGAATCCTGAAGAGCGTGTGAAGCAGCATGACGTCCTCATAATTCGAAGTGCAATTGGAGGTGTATCCCGCATTGCCGGGGAAGCAACATTCCCTGCTGTAATTCTCAGAGAACAAGGGGGCGTATCCCGAAAATACTGGGAAGTAGCGTTTTGTTCTGAAAATTTGTAGGGCACTTGGAGATGTTTTGCAATGAACCCCAGAAGCATCATTCTGACCTCATAATTCTTAGGGCACTGGGGAGGTATCCTGAGGGGCCCAGGAGGCTGCATTCTGTCCTCATAACTCATAGGGCACTCGGGGATGTATGACAAGAAGCCCGGCAAGCAGCAATCCTTCCTCATAATTCGAAGGGCATTCGTGGGGGTATCCAGTTTAGCCAGTGTAGTAGCATTCTGTCCTCACGATTCGCAGGGTACCCAGTGACCTATCTCGAGGTGCCAGGGAAGCAGCATTCCATCCTCATAATTTGTAGGGCCATGGGGAGCATATACCTAGGGGCCCAGTAAAACAATTCCATCCTCATAATTCCCAGCACACTTAGGGCATATCCGGAAGGGCCCAGGAAGCAGCATTCGGTCCTAATAATTCGTAGGGCACTCGGTGGTGTATCCCCAGAAGCCCAAAAGAAGCATTCCATCCTCGTATTTCATAGGGCACAAATGGGCGTATCCCAAGGGGCCTGAAAAGCAGCATTTGGTCCTAATAATTCGTAAGGCCATAGGGAGAGTATCCCCAGTGGCCCTGGAAGCAGCATTCCATCCTCATAATTAGTGGAACACTAGGGGCTGTATCCCGAGGGGACAAGGCAGCAGCATTTCCCCCTCTTAATAGGTAGGGAACTTGAGGGCTATCCCGAGGGACCTGGAAAGCAGGATTCCTTTCTCATAATTCGTAGGACCATACAAGGCTTATCTCGATGGGTCCATTAAGCAGTATTCTGTCCTCATCATTCGTAGGGCACTCGGGGCTCTATCCCGAGTTGCCCGAGAAGAAGCATTCCATCCTTATGATTCAGTGCACACTCCGGGCCTATCCCAAAGGGCCCGGGAAGCAACATTCCCTCCTATAATTCATATAACGCTGGGGAGCCTAATCGAAGGGGATGGGAAGCAGAATTCCGTTCTCATAATTCGTAGGGCACTGGAGGCTGGAGTGTATCCTGAGGAACCCGGAAAGAAGCATTCTGTCCTCATAACACGTAGGGCACTGGGGGAAATATTTTGAGAAGCCTGGGAAGAAGCATTCCATCCTCATAATTCGTAAGGCAGTCAGGGATATATTCTGAAGGGCCTGTGAAGCAACATTCTGTCCTCATAATTTATAGGGCACTCGGGGGCATATGCTGAGAGTCCCAGGAAGCAGAATTGTGTCATCATAATACATAGGGCCATGGGTGGCATATCCAGAGGGGCCCGGCAAGAAGCATTCTATATTCTTAATTCATAGGGAACTAGGGGCCTATCCTCAGTGTCCCTGGAAGCAGCATTCCTTCCTCATAAATTGTATAGCCATGGGGGGCGTGTTACAAGTGGCTCATGAAAAAATATTCTGTCCTCATAATTTGTAGGGCCATGGGGGGTTATATCATGAGGGACCTGGAAACAGCATTCTGCCCTTGTAATACATAGGGCAATGGGGGGATTAACCTGAGGGGCAAGAAAAGCAGCATTCCATCCTCATAATTTGTAGGGCACTCAGGGGCATATCCCAGAAGCTGGAGAAACTGCGTTCCATCCTCATAATACATAGGGCACGCCGGGGTGGGTCCCAAGGGGCCCTGAAAAGCACCATTCCATCCTAATAATTTTTAGGGCCATAGGGGGAGCATCCTGAGGAGCCCGGAAAGCAGCATTTTACACTCATAATTAGTAGAACACTCAGGGGCGGATCCTTAGCGCCCTGGGAAGAGGCATTCCGTCCTCATAATTGGAAGGGCACTCGGGGGTGTATCCTGAGGGACCGGGGAAGCAGCATTGCCTCTTTTAATTCCTAGAGCACTAAGGAGTGTATTCCCAGGGGATGAGGAAGTAGCATTGTGTTCTCATAATTCGTAGGGCACTCAGGGATGTATCCTGAGGAGCACAGGAAGCAGCATTCCCTCGTAATTCTTAGATCACTAGCGAGTGTATCCCGATGTGCTCAGGAAGCAGCATTGTGACCTCATAATTCCTAGACCACTGGGAGGGTTATACTGAGGGTCCCAGGAAGCAGCAATCCGTCCTCATAATTCGAAGGGCACTCCTGGGAGTATTCAGTTTGGCCCATGTTGTAGCATTCAGTCCTCATAATTGGTAGGGCATTCCAGGACATATCCTGATGGGCCCTGGAAGCAGCATTGCATCCTGATAATTCGTAGGGCACCCGGGGGCATATCCCGAGTGGTCCCAAAGCAGAATTCCATCCTCATAACTCGTATGCCACTCTTGGACATATTCCGAGGGGCCGAGGGAGCAGCCTTTTATTCTCCTAACGCATAGAGCACTCGGGGCTGTATTCTGAGAGTCCCGGGAAACAGCATTAAATCCTCATAATTCGTAGGGCACTCAGGGATGAATCCTGAGGAGCACACGAAGCAGCACTCCATCCTCATAAATTGTAGGTACTTGGGGGCCTATCCGGAGAAGCCCGAGAAGAAGCATTCCATCCTCATAATTCATAGGGCACTCCGGGGCATATCCTGAAAGGCCCGAAAAGCAGCATTCCATTCTTATAATTCACAGCACACTCAAGGCATAACCTCAAGGGCCCGTGAAGCAGCACTCCATCCTTATAACTCACAGGCCATTCAGGGGCGTATCGCGAGGGGCCCTAAAAGCAGCATTCTGTCCTAATAATTCTTAGGGTCATAACAGGAATATCCCGAGTGGCCCGAGAAGAAGCATTGTGTCTTCATATTTCATAGAAATATGGGGGTTGAATCCCGGGGTTCTGAGAAGCAGCCTTCCGTCCTCATAATTCCTAGGGCGCTCAGGGGCATATCCCAAAGGCCCGAAAGAAGCTTTCTGTACTCAAAAATTGTAGGGTCAGGGGGGAAGTATCCCCAGAGGCCCAGGAAGCAGCATTCCATCCTCATAATTCATAGGGAACTCAGGGACATATCTCGAGGTGCCAGGGAAGCAGCACTCCATCCTCATAATTTGTATGTCCATGGGGAACATATCCCGATGGGCCCAGAAGAGGCATTCTTTCCTCATAATTCTCAGCACACTCTGAGCATATGCAAAAAAGCCGGAAAGCAGCATTCTGTTCTCATAATTCCTAGGGCACTCTGGGGTGTATGCCCAGAAGCCCAGAAAGGAGCATTCCATCCTCATAATTCTTAGGGCACTCAGGGGCCTATCCCAAGGAGCCCGGAAAGCAGCATTCGGTCCTAATAATTCATAGAGCCTAATGAAGAGTATCCCGAGTTGCACTGGAAGAAGCATTCCATTCTCATAATTAGTGAAACACTCGGGCCTGTATACCAAGGGGACCAGGGAGCAGCATTTGCCCCTCTTAATACATAGGGAACTTGAAGGTGTATCCGGAGCGGCCCGAGAAGCAGCATTTCATCCTCAAAAATCCTAGGGTCATGGAGGAAGTATCCCAAGTGGTCCGGGAAGCAGCATTCCATCCTCATGATTCAGAGCACACTCCAGGTGTATCACAAAGGGCCCGGGAGCAACATTCCCTCCTATAATTCATAGAGCACTAAGGAGCATATCCCGAAGGGATGGGGAAGTAGCATTCCGTTCTCATAATTCTTAGGGCAATGGGGGGGGGGGGTGTATCCTGAGGAACCCGGAAAGAAGCATTCTGGCCTCATAACTCGTAGGGCACTAGGGGACATATTTTGAGAAGCCTGGGAAGCAGCATTCCGTCCTCAAAATTCGTAGAAATATGGGGGCCGAATTCCGAGTATCCGGGAAGCAGCCTTCCTTCCTCATAATTCCTAGGGCAATTAGTGGCGTATCCCTAGAAGCCCGAAAATCAACATTCCTTCCTCGTAAATCATAGGGCCATCTGGGGAGTATCCCGAGTGGCCTGGAAAGCAGTATTCTGTCCTCATAATTCATATAATAAAGGGGAGCTTATCCTAGGGGCCCAGGAAGCAGCATTTCATCCACATATTACGTTGACCACTCAGTTGCGAATCTCAAAGGTCCCGTGAAGCAGCATTACGTCCTCATAATTCGAAGTGCATTCAGGGGTGTATCTTGCATGGCCGGGGAAGCAGCATTCCCTCTTATAATTCATAGAGCACAAGGGGGCGTATCCCAAAAGGACGGGGAAGTAGTATTTTGTTATCATGATTCATAGGGCACTCGGAGATGTGTCCCGATGGACCCCTGAAGCAGCATTCTGACCTCATAATTCGTAGGGCACTAAGGGGATATCCTGAGGATTCCAGGAAGCAGCATTCTGTCCTCACGATTCTTAGGGCACTCAGGATACATAGAGCTCCACGGTCCCTCCGTCGTAAGGTAGGACTATTAAAATCCCGGTACCCCTTGTATAGGGCTCCCCAAGTCTTTGTGTAAGACAGGAGTGTCAAGCGTCGTGCGAGCCTCGTATAGGTCTTCCCGGGACCTTCGTCGTAGGACAAGAGTATTTCCGTAGGGCACTCGGGGGTGTATCCCCAGAAGCCTGGAAAGGAGCATTTCATCCTCATAATTCATAGGTTATAGTAAAGGGGAGCTTATCCTAGGGGCCCAGGAAGCAGCATTCCGTCCAAATAATTCAAAGGACCATGGAGTGCATAACCTGACAATTCCGGGAAGCACCGTTCTGTCCTCGTAATTTGTAGATTCATGGGTGGCGTTTTCCGTGTGGCACGAGAAGCAGTATTCTGTCCTCCTAATTCGTAGCGTCAAGAAGGGCTTATCCTGATGGGTCCGGGAAGCAGCATTTCGTCCACATATTTCATTGGTCACTCAGTTGCGAATCTCGAAGGTCCCGTGAAGCAGCATTACGTCCTCATATTTCGAAGTGCATTCGGGGGTGTATTTTGCATGGCCGGGGAAGCAGCATTCCCTCCTATAATTCATAAAGCACAAGGGGGCGTATCCCAAAAAGACGGGGAAGTAGCATTTTGTTCTCATAATTCATAGGGCACTCGGAGACGTGTCCCGATGGACCCCTGAAGCAGCATTCTGACCTCATAAATCATAGGGCACTCAGGGACGATTGACAAGAAGCCCGGCAAGCAGGAATCCATGCTCATAATTCGTAGGGCACTCAGGGACGTATCTTGAGTTGCCACAGAGCCAGGACGCAGCATTTTGTCCGAACAACTTGTAGGGCCATGGGGAGCATATCCCGATGAGCACAGGTCGCAGCATTCCATCCTAATAATTTGTAGCACCATGAGGAGCATATCCCAAGGGGCCCGGAAACAGCGTTCTGGCCTCACAATTCGCAGCACACTCGGGGCATATCTGGAAGGGCCCGTGAATCAGCATTCTGTCCTCATAATTCATAGGACATTTATGGACATATCCTGAGGGGCCCAAAAAGCAGTATTCGGTCCTAATAATTCATAGGGCCACAGGGGGAGTATCCCAAGTGACCCAGGAAGCAGCATTCCATCCTCATAATTAGTGGAACAGTAGGGGCTATATCCCGAGGGGACCATGGAGTAGCATTTCCCCCTCTTAATACATAGGGAATTTGGGGGCGTATCCTTCAGCATTCTGTCCTCATAATTCATAGGACATTTATGGACGTATCCTGAGGGGCCCAAAAAGCAGTATTCGGTCCTAATAATTCATAGGGCCACAGGGGGAGTATCCCAAGTGACCCAGGAAGCAGCATTCCATCCTCATAATTAGTGGAACAGTAGGGGCTATATCCCGAGGGGACCATGGAGTAGCATTTCCCCCTCTTAATACATAGGGAATTTGGGGGCGTATCCCGAGTGGCCCGAGAAGCAGCATTCCGTCCTCAAATTTCTGTCCTCATAATTCATATAATAAAGGGGAGCTTATCCTAGGGGCCCAGGAAGCAGCATTTCATCCACATATTACGTTGATCACTCAGTTGCGAATCTCAAAGGTCCCGTGAAGCAGCATTACGTCCTCATAATTCGAAGTGCATTCAGGGGTGTATCTTGCATGGCCGGGGAAGCAGCATTCCCTCTTATAATTCATAGAGCACAAGGGGGCGTATCCCAAAAGGACGGGGAAGTAGTATTTTGTTATCATGATTCATAGGGCACTCGGAGATGTGTCCCGATGGACCCCTGAAGCAGCATTCTGACCTCATAATTCGTAGGGCACTAAGGGGATATCCTGAGGATTCCAGGAATCTGCATTCTGTCCTCACGATTCTTAGGGCACTCAGGAATGTATCTCGAGGTGCCAGGGAGGCAGCATTCCATCCTGATAATTTTAGGGCCATGGGGAACATATCCCGAGGGGTTCAGAAACACATTCTGTCCTCACAGTTCGCAGCACGCTCGGAGCATATCCAGAAGGGCCCTGGAAGCAGCATCCTGTTCTCATAAACCGTAGGGCACTCGGGGGTGTATCCCCAGAAGCCTGGAAAGGAGCATTTCATCCTCATAATTCATAGGGCACTAAGGGGCCTATACCGAGGGGCCTGAAAAGCAGCATTCGGTCCTAATAATTCATAGGGCCATAGGGGGAATATCCTGAGTGGCCTGAGAAACAGCATTCTGTCCTCATAGTTCGAAGGGCACTCAGGGTGTATCCTTAGGGACCAGGGAAGCAGCATTCCCTCCTATAATTTGTAGAGCATTGGTCAGCATATCCCGAGGGGATCGGGAAGTAGAATTGTGTTCTCATAATTCGTAGGGCACTCGGAGGCCTGTCCCGATGGGCCCGGGAAGCAGCATTGTGACCTCATAATTCGTATGGCACTGCGGGGTTATCCTGAGGGGCCAGGGAAGCAGCATTTTGTCATCAATACTTGGAGGGCACTCGGGGACGTATGTCATGAAGCCCAGGAAGCAGAAATCCACCATCATAATTCGAAGGGCACTCCTGGGCGTATACAGTTTGGGCCGTGTAGCAGCATTCAGTCCTCATAATTGGTAGGGCACTCGAGGGTGTATCCTGAGAAGCACGGGAAGCAGCATTCCATCCTGATAGTTGGTAGGGCATTCGAGGATGTATCCTGGTGGCCCTGGGAAGTACCATTTTGTCCTCATAATTTGTAGGGCACTCGGGGGCATACCCGAGAGGCCGGGGATGAATCATTCCATTCTCATAGTTGGTAGGGCCTTGTGCGACATATTTTGAGTGGCCTGGAAAGCAGCATTCCTTCCTCATAATTCATGGGGCACTCAAGGCCATATTCTGAAGGGCCCATGAAGAAGCATTCTTTTGTAAAGTTTCATAGGGCATTCAGGTGCGTATTCTGAGGGTAACAGGAAGCAGATTTCTATCCTCATTTTCCTAGGGCCATGGGGAGCATATCCCACAGTGCCCAGGAAGCAGTTATCCATCCTCATAAGTCATTGGGCACTCCGGGGTACATCCCGAGGTCCCTGAAAAGCAGCATTCCCTCCTCATAATTCGTAGAAATATGTGGACCGAATCCCAAGTGTCTGGAAGCAGCCTTCCTTCCTCATAATTCCTAGGGCACTGAGGGACGTATACCTAGAAGCCCGGGAAGCAGCATTCCTTCCTCATAAATCATAGGGCCTTGGGGGGAGTACCCCGAGTGGCCTGGAAAGCAGCATTCTGCCCTCATAATTCATAGAGGAAAGGGGAGCTTCTCCTGAGGGACCTAGTAAGCAGCATTCCATCCTCATAATTCCAAGGACCATGGAGTGCTTATCCTGACAACTCCAGGAAGCAGCATTCTGTCCTCATAATTCAAGGGACAATGGAGTGCTTATCTGGACAATTCCAGGAAGCAGCATTCAGTCCTCATATTTTGTAGATTCATGGGTGGTGTGGCCTGTGTGGCCGAAGAAGCAGTATTCTATCCTCCTAATTCATAGGGTCAAGAAGAACTTATCCTGAGGGGATCGGGAAGCAGCATTCCGTCCACATATTTCATTGGGCACTCGTCTGGGAATCCTGAAGGGCCTGTGAAGCAGCATTACGTCCTCATATTTCGAAGTGTATTGGGAGTGTATCTCGAGTGCCGGGGAAGAAGCATTCCCTCCTATAACTCGTAGAGCACAAGGGTCGTATCCCGAAAGGACGGGGAAGTATCATTTTATTCTCATAATTTGTAGGGCACTCAGAGATGTGTCCCGATGGACCCGGAAAACAGCATTCTGACCTCATAATTCGTAGGGCATTTGGAGGTGTATTTCGAAGGACCCGGGAAGCAGACTTTTAACCTCCTAATGCATAGGGCACTCAGGGATGTATCTCGAGGAGCACAGGAAGCAGCATGCCATCCTCATAATTTGTAGAGCACTCGGGGGCGTATCCCAAGAAGCCCGAGAAGCTGCATTCCGTCGTAATAATACTTAGGACCATACGGGGAGTATCCTGAGTGGCCCGGAAAGCAGCATTCCATCCTCATAATTCGAAGGGCACATGAGAGACCGGGGAAGCAGCATCCCCTCTTTGAATTTGTAGAGCACTAGGGAACAGACGCCGAGGGGATGGGAAATAGCATTGTGTTCTCATAATTCGTAGGGCTCTTGGAGGCCTGTCCCGATGGGCCTAGGAAGCAACATTGTGAACTCATAATTCATAGGGCACTCAGGGGGTTATCTGGAGGGGCCCAGGAAGCAGCATTCCGTCCTAACAATTTGTAGGGCCATGTGGAGCATATCCCGAGGAGCACAGGAAGCTGCATTCTGTCCTCATAATTCGCAGCACACTCGGGGCATATCCGGAAGGGCCCGTGAAGCAGCACTCCATCCTCATAATTCATAGACCATTCAGGGGCGTATCCTGAGGGGCCCGAAAAGCAACATTTGGTCCTAATAATTCATAGGGCCTTAGGGGGAATATCCTGAGTGTCCCGGGGAGCAGCATTGCGACCTCATAATTCGTATGGCACTAGGGTGTTATCCTGAGGGGCCCGGGAAGCAGCATTTTGTCCTCAATACTTGGAGGGCACTCGGGGACATATGTCATGAAGCTCAGGAAGCAGCAATCCGTCCTCATAATTCAAAGGGTACTCCCGGGAGTACCCAGTTTGGCCCGTGTAGCAGCATTCAGTTCTCATAATTGGTAGGGCACTCGAGGATGTATCCTGAGAAGCACGGGAAGCAGCATTCCGTCCTCATTATTTGTAGGGCCATAGGGAGCATATCCCAAGGGGCCCGGAAAAATCATTCCATCCTCATAATTTGCAGCACACACGGGGCATATCCGGAAGGGCCTGTGAAGCAGGACTCCATCCTCATAATTCATAGACCATTCAGGGGTATATCCCGAGGGGCCCAAAAAGCAGCATTCGTTCCTAATAATTCGTAGGGCCATAGGGCGAATATCCTGAGTAGCCGGAAATGCAGCATTGTGTCCTCTTATTTCGTAGAAATATGGGCGCTGAATCCTGGGGCTCGGAGAAGCAGCCTTCCATCCTCATAATCCCTAGGACACTCGGGGCATATCCCAAAGGCCCTAAAGAAACTTTCTGTTTTCAAAAATCGTAGGGTCATGGGTGAAGTATCCCCAGAGGCCCGGGAAGCAGCATTCCACCCTCATACTTGTAGGGCCATGGGGAGCATATCCCAATGGGCCCGGAAAAAGCATTCTTTCCTCATAATTCTCAGCACACACCGGGAATATCAGGAAGGACCTGGGAAGCAGCCTTCTGTCCTCATAATTCCTAGGGTGCACAGGGGCATTTCCCAAAGACCCGAGAGAAGCTTTCCTTTCTCAAAAATTGTAGGGTCTTTGGAGAAGTATCCCCAGAGGACCGGGAAGCAGCATTCCATCCTCATAATTCATAGGGCACTCACGGCCGTATTCCGAGTAGCCAGGGAAGCAGCATTCCTTCCTCATAATTCTCAGCACATTCCGTGCATATCCAAAAGGGCCCAGGAAGCAGCATTCTGTCTTCATAATTCATAGGGCACTCTGGGGTGTATCCCCAGTAGCCCGGAAAGCAGTATTGCATACTGATATTTCATAGGGCAATCAGGGGCCTATACCGAGGGGCCCGAAAAACAGAATTTGGTCCTAATAATTCGTAGGGCCATAGGGAAAGTATCCTGAGTGGCTCTGGAAGCAGCATTCCATACTCATAAATAGTGCAACACTGGGGACTGTATCCTGATGGGACCAGGGAGCAGCATTTCCCCTGCTTATTATGTAGGGTATTTGAGGGCATATCCCGAGAGGCCCGAGAAGCAGCATTCCATCCTCAAAAATCCTAGGGTCATGGGGGAAGTATCCCCAGTGGCCCAGGAAGCAGCTTTCCATTCTCATGATTCAGAGCCCACTTCAGGCTTATCTCGAAGGGCCTGGGAAACAGCATTCCCTCCTATAATTCATAGAGCATTCAAAAGCTTATCCCGAGGGGATGGGGAAGTAGCATTTTGCTCTCATAATTCGTAGGGCACTTGCGAGAGGGTATCCTGAGGAACCTGGAAAGAAGCATTCTGTTCTCATAGCACGTAGGGCACTAGGGCACATATTTCGAGAAGCCTGGGAAGCAGCATTCCGTCCTCAAAATTCGTACAAATATGGGGGCCGAATCCCGAGTATCCAGGAAGCAGCCTTCCTTAAACATAATTCCTAGGGCACTTAGGGGTGTATCCCTAGAAGCCCGGGAAGCAGAATTCCTTCCTCATAAATCATAGGGCCATGGGGGGTGTATCCTGAGTGGCCTGGAAAGCAGTATTCTGTCCTCATAATTTGAAGGACCATGGAGTGCTTATCCCAAAAATTCTGAGAAGCAGCATTCAGTGCTCATAATTTGTAGGGCCATGGGGAGCATATCCCGAGGGTCAAAGAAAAAGCATTCTGACCTCATAATTCATAGGGCACTCAGGGACGTATCTCGAGGTGCCAGGGAAGCAGCATTCCATCCTCATAATTTGTAGAGCCAAGGGAAATATATCCCGAGGGGTCCAGAAAGGGCATTCCATCCTCATAATTCGCAGCACACTCGGGGCATATTCGGAAGGGCCCGGGAAGCAGCATTCTGTTTTCTTAATTCGTAGGGCAACTGGGGGTGTATCCCCAGAAGCCTGGAAAGCAACATTCCATTTTCATAATTCATAGGCCACTCAGGAGCATATCCTGAGGGGCCTCAAAAGCATAATTCGGTCCTAATAATTCGTAGGGCCATAGGGAGAGAATCCCCAGTGGCCCTGGAAGCAGCATTCCATCCTCATAATTAGTGGAACACTCGGGGCTGTATCCCGAGGGAACCAGGGAGCAGCATTTCCCCCTCTTAATGGTAGGGAACATGGGGGCATATCCCGAGGGGCCTGGCAAGCAGGATTCCATCCTCATAATTCATAGGATCATATAAGGCTTATCTCGATGGGTCCGGGAAAGATTATTCTGTCCTCGTAATTCCTAGGGCACTCGGGGGTGTAGTCCAAGTGGCCCGGAAAGCAGCATTCGTTCCTCATGATTCAGAGCGCACTTCGGGTGTATCCCCAAGGGCCCAAAAAGCAGAATTCCCTTCTATAATTCATAGAGCACAAGGGAGCGATTCCCCAGGGGATGGGAAAGTAGCATTCCCTTCTCATAATTTGTAGGGCACTGGTGGCGAGGGTGTATCCTGAGGAACCTGGAAAGAAGCATTCTGTCTGCATAACACGTAGGGCACTCAGGGACATATTTTGAGAAGCCTGGGAAGCAAAATTCCATCTTGATAATTCATAGGACACTTGCAGGTGAGTTGCGAGGAGCCCAAGAAGCAGCATTCCATCCTCATAATTCCTAGGACACTCGGGACATCTCCAGAGGGTCTCGGGAAGCAGCATTGTTTCTTGATAACTCATCGCGCCATGGGGGTCATTTCCCAAAGGGCCCGGGAAGCAGCATTCTGTCCTCATAATTCATAGGGCACTGGGGGGTGTATTCCCAGAAGCCGGGAAAGCAGCATTCCATCCTCATAATTCATAGGGCACTCAGGGGCCTATCCCTATGGGCCCGAAAAGCAACATTCGGGCCTAATAATTCATAGGGCCGTAGGAAGAGTATCCTGCGTGGCCCTGAAAGCAGCATTCCATCCTCATAATTAGTGGAACACTCAAGGCTGTATTCCAGTTGGACCAGGGAGCATTATTTGCCCCTCTTAATACGTAGGTAACTTGGGAGCGTATCCCAAGCGGCCCAAGAAGCAGCATTCCATCCTCAAAAATCCTAGGGTCATAGGGGGCATATGCCGAGTGGCCTGAGAAGCAGCATTCCATCCTGATAATTCGTAGAAATACGGGGGCTCTATTCCGAGTGTCCGGGAAGCATCTTTTCTTCCTCATAAATCCTAGGGCATTTAGGGGCATATCCCTAGAAGTCCAGGAAGCAGTATTCTTTCCTCATAAATAATAGGGCCATGGGAGGAGTATCCCGAGTGTCTTGGAAAGCAGTATTCTGTCCTCATAATTCGTAGAGAAAAGGGAGCCTTCTCCTGAGGGTCCCTGGAAGCAACATTCCATCCTCATAAATCAAAGGACCATGAAGTGCTTATCCCGACAATTCCGGGAAGCAGCATTCAGTCCTGATAATTTGTAGATTCATGAGTGGTGTTGCTTGTGCGGCCGAAGAAGAAGTATTCTATCCTCCTAATTCATAAGGTTAAGAAGGGCTTATCCTGAGGGGTCCGGGAAGCAGCATTCCTTCCACATATTTCGTTGGACACTGGTTTGTGAATTCCGAAGGGCCCGTGAAGCAGCATTACGTCCTCATAAATCAAAGTGTTTTGGGAGTGTATCCCGAGTGCCGGGGTAGAAGTATACACTCCTATAATTTGTAGAGCATAAGGGGGGGTATCCTGAAAGGACGGGGAAGTATTATTTTCTTCTCATAATTCATAGGGCACTCGGACATGTGTCCCGATGGACCTGGGAAGCAGCATTCTGACCTCATAATTCATAGGGCATTTGGAGGTGTATTTCGAAGGGCCTGGGAAGCAGACTTTTATCCTCATAATGCATAGGGCACTCAGGGATGTATCCCGAGGACCACAGGGAGGAGCATTCCATCCTCATTATTTGTAGGGCACTCAGGGGCGTATCCCAAGAAGCCTGAGAAGCACCATTCCGTCCTAATAATTCTTATGGCCATAGAGGGAGTATCCTGAGTGGCCCGGACAGCAGCATTCCATCCTCATAATTCGAAGGGCACTCGGGGCTGTATCCTGAGGGACCGGGTAAGCAGCATTCCCTCTTTTAATTCATATAGCACAAAGGAACATGCGCCGAGTTAATGGGAAGTAGCATTGTGATCTCATAATTCGTAGGGCACTCAGAGGCCTGTCCGGATGGGCCCAGGAAGCAACATTGTGACCTCATAATTGATAGGGCAATGGGGGGGTTTTCCGGAGGGGCCCGGGAAGCAGCATTTTGTCCTTAATACTTGGAGGTCACTCAGGAACCTATGTCATGAAGCCCAGGATGCAGCAATCTGTTCTTGTAATTCAAAGGGCACTGCCGGGAGTATCCAGTTTGGCCTCTGTGGAAGCATTCAGTCCTTATAATTGGTAGGGCACTCGAGGGTGTATCCTGAGAAGCACAGGAAGCAGCATTTCGTCCTCATAAGTTGTAGAGGACTAGGGGGCATATTCCAAGCGGTCCGGAAGCAGAATTCCGTCCTAATAGCTCATAGGGCACACTGGAACATATCCCGAGGTGGCCGGGAAGCAGCCTTTTATCCTTCCAATGCATAGGGCTCTCGGGGCCATATTCTGAGAGGCCCGGGAAGCAGCATTCCATCCTCATAATTTGTAGGACCATGGTGGGCATATCCTGATAAGCCCGGAAACAGCATTCTGCCCCTGTAGTACATAGGGCCATGGGGGCAGTATCCCGAGGATATCAGGAAGCAGCATTCCGTCCTCATAATTCAGAGGACTCTCAGGGACGAATCCCGAGGAGCACAGGGAGCAGCATTGCGTCCTTATAACTTGTAGGGCCATGCGGAGCATATTCTGATGGGCTCGGTAAAAGCCTTCCATCCTCACAATTCGCAGCACACTCCGGGCATATCCCGAAGGGCCTGTGAAGCAGCATTCCATCTGCATCATTCATAGAGGATTTAGGGGCGTATCCCAATGGGCCCCAAAAAGAGCATTTGGTCCTAATAATTTGTAGGGCCATAGGGAGAGTATCCTGAGTGGCCAGGGAAGCAGCATTCCATCCTCATAAATATTGGAACACTCGGGACTGTATACCGAGGGTACCAGGGAGCAGCGTTTCCCCTGCTTACTACGTAGGAACTAGGGGGCATATCCTGAGAGGCCCGAGAAGCAGCATTCCATCCTCAAAAATCCTAGGGTCCTGGGGGGAGTATCCCGAGTGGACCGGGAAGCAGCTTTCCATCCTCATGATTCAGAGCCCACTCCAGGCGTATCGCGAAGGGCCCGGGAGCAACATTCCCTCCTATAATTCATAGAGCATTAAAAAGCTTATTCCGAGGAGATGGGGAAGTAGCATTCTGTTCTCATAATTCATAGGGCACTTGCTTGGGTGTATCCTGAGGAACCCAGAAAGAAGCATTCTGTCCTCATAACACGTAGGGCACTGTGGCACATAGTTCGAGAAGCCTGGGAAGCAGCATTCCATCCTCAAAATTCATAGAAATATGGGGGCCGAATCCTGAGTGTCCAGGAAGCAGCCTTCATTCCTCATAATTCCTAGGGCATTTAGGGGCATATCCCTAGAAGCCCAGGAAGCAGAATTCCTTCCTCATAAATCATAGGGGATGGGGGGTGTATCCCGAGTGGCCTGGAAAGCAGTAATCTGTCCTCAAAATTCGTAGAGTAAAGGGGGGCTTCTCCTGATGGGCCCGGGAAGCAGCATTCCATCCTCATAATTTGAAGGATCATGGAGTGCTTATCCCGAAAATTCTGGGTAGCACCATTCAGTCCTCATAATTTGTAGGGCCATGGGGAGCATATATCGAGGGGCCCAGAAAAAGCATTCTGGTCTCATAATTCGCAGCACTCTCCAGGCATATCTGGAAGGGCCCGGGAAGTAGCATTCTGTCCTCATAATTCTTAGGGCACTCAGGGACGTATCTCGACGTGCCAGGGAAGCAGCATTTCATCCTCATAATTTGTAGGGCCATGGGGAGCATATCTTGAGGGGCCCAGAAAAGGCATTCCGTCCTCATAATTCGGATCACACTTGGGGCATATCCAGAAGGGCCCTGGAAGCAGCATTCTGTCCTCATAATTCATAGGGCACTCGAGGGTCTATCCCCAAAATCCCTGAAAGCAGCGTTCAATACTCATAATTCATAGGGCACACAGGGGTGTATCCCGAGGGGCCCCAAAAGCAGCATTCTGTCCTTATAATTCATTGGGCCATAGGGAGAGTATCCACAGTGGTGCTGGAAGCAGCATTCCATCCTCATAATTAGTGGAACACTCAGGGCTGTATCCTGAGGAGAACAGGAAGCAGCATTTCCCCCTCTTAATACATTGGGAACTTGGAGGCATATCCCCAGGGGCCTGGGAAGCAGCATTCCTTCCTCATAATTTGTAGGACTGTACAAGGCTTATCTCGATTGGTCCGGGAAGAACTATTCTGTCCTCATAATTCGTAGGGCACTCGGGGGTGTATCCCGAGGGGCCCGGTAGGCAGCATTCTGTCCTCATATATCACAGAAATATGGGGGCTGAATCCCGAGGCTCCAAGAAGCAGCCTTCCCTCTTCATAATTCCTTGAGCACTCCGGGGCATATCCCGAGGGGTCCAAAAAGCAGCATTCCATCCTCAAAAACCGTAGGGTCATGGGGAAAGTATCCCCAGTGGCCCAGGAAGCAGCATTCCATCCTCATAATTCGCAGCACACTCCAGGAACATTCGGAAGGGCCCGGGAAGCAGCATTCTCTCCTCATAATTTGAAGGGAACACAGGGATGTATCCCGAGGTGCGAGGGAAGCAGCATTCTGTCCTCATAATTTGTAGTGCCATGGGGAGCATATCCTGAGGGCCCCAAAAAATCATTCAGGCATCATAATTCACAGCACACTCTACGCATATCTGGAAGAGACCAGGAAGCAGCATTCTGTTCTCATAATTCATAGGGCAGTCAGGGGACGTATCTCAAGGTGCCAGGGAAGCAGCATTGTGTCCTCATAATTTGTAGGGCCATGGGGAGCATATCCCGAGGGTCCTGGTGAAAGCATTCCATCCTCATAATTCACAGCACACTCGGGGCATATCCGGAAGGGCCCCTGAAGGGGCATTCCATCCTCATAATTCATAAGGCACTCAGGAGTGTATCCCAAGGGGCCCGAAAAGCAGCATTCGGTCCTAATATTTCATAGGGCCATAGGAGGAGTATCCAGAGTGACCCAGGAGGCAGCATTCCATCCTCATAATTAATGGAACACAAGGGCTGTATCCGGAGGGGACCAGGGAACAGCATTTCCACCTCTTAATACGTAGGAAAATCGAGGGTGTATCCTGAGAAGCCTGAGAAGCTGCATTTCATCCTTAAGAATCCTAGGGTCGTGGGGCGAGTAGCCCCAGTGGCCCGGGAAGCAGCATTCTGTCCTCATGATTCAGAGCGCACAACGGGCATATCCCGAAGGGCCCGGCAAGCAGCATTCCCGCTTATAATTCGTAGAGCACTTGGGAGCATATCCCGAGTGGATGGAGAAGTAGCATTCCGTTGTCATAATTCGTAGGGCACTGGGGGGTGGGGTGATTTCCTGAGGAATTCGGAAAGAAGCATTCTGTTCTCATAACACGTAGGGCACTCAGGGACATATTTGGAGAAGCCAGGGAAGCACCATTCCATCCTCAAAATTTGTAAGGCACTCACAGGCATATCCTGAAGGGCCTGTGAAGCAACATTCCATCCTCATAATTCCTAGGGCACTTGGGGGCATATGCCGAGGGTTCCAGGAAGCAGAATTATGTCATCATAATTTTTAGGGCCATGGGTGGCATTTCCAGAAGGGCCCGGCAAGCAGCATTCTATACTCTAAATTCATAGGAAACTCGGGGCTTATCCTCAGTGTCCCGGGAAGCAGCATTCCTTCCTCATAATTCAAAAGCCATGGGGAGCGTGTCACAAGTGGCTCGTGATAAAGCATTCTGTTCTCATAATTTATAGGGCCGTGGGGGGTGCATATCCTAAGGGACCTGGAAACAGCATTCTGCCCATGTAATATATAGGGCAATGGAGGGAGTATCCCGAGGTCCCAGGAAGCAGCACTCCATCCTCATAATACATAGGGCATTCCAGGGCATATCCAGAGGGGGCCTGAAAAGCAGCATTCCATCCTCATAATTAGTAGAACACTCAAGGGTGTATCCCTAGCAGTCTGCGATGCAGCATTCCGACCTCATAATTCGAAGGGCACACGGGGGTGTATCCTGAGGGACTGGGGAAACAGCATTCCCTCTTAAAATTCATAGAGCACTAGGGAGTGTATCCCGAGGGGATGGAGAAGCAGCATTGTGTTCTCATAATTCGTAGGGCACTCAGAGGCCTGTCCTGATGGGCCCAGGAAGCAGCACTGTGACCTCATAATTTGTAGGGCTCTGGGGGGGTTACTCTGAGGGGCCCAGGAAACAGCATTGCATCCTCATAATTCGTAGGGCAATTGGGGGCATATAGCGAGCGATCCCAAAGCAGATTTCCATCCACATAACTCATAGGGCACTCTTGGACATATCCCGAGGGGCCCGGGAAGCAGCCTTTTATCCTCGTAATGCATAGGGCACTTGGGGCCCTATTCTGCGAGGCCCTGGAAGCAGCATTCCATCGTCATAATTCCTAGGGCACTCAGGGATGTATCCTGAGGAGCACAGCAAGCAGCATTCCATCCTCATAATTTGTAGGACCATGGTGGACATATCCTGAGGGGCCCGGAAACAGCATTCTGCCCCTGTAATACATAGGGCCATGGGTTGTGTATCCCGAGGATCCCGGGAAGCAGCATTTCATTTTCATAATTCAAACGACCATTGGAGCATATCTCGAGAAGCCCTGGAAGCAACATTCTGTCCTCATAATCCAGAGGGCACTCAGGGACGAACCCCCAGGAGCACAGGAAGCAGCATTCCATCCTAACAATTTGTAGAGCCATGGGGAGCATATCCTGAGGAGCACAGGAAGCAGCATGCCGTCCTAATAATTTTTAGGGCCTTGGGGAGCATATTCCAAGGGGCCCAGAAAAAGCGTTCGATCCTCACAATTTGCAGCACACTCGGGGCATATCCGGACGGGCCCGTGAAGCAGCATTCCATCCTCATAATTCATAAGGCATTCAGGGGTGTATCCCGTTGGGCCCGAAAAGCAGCATTCGGTCCTAATAATTCATAGGGCCATAAGGAGAGTATCGCAAGTTGCCCCGGAATCAGCTTTCCATCCTCATATTCAGTGGAACACTCGGGGCTGTATCTTCAGGGGACCAGGGAGAAGCATTTCCCCCTCTTAATATGTAGGAAACATGGAGACGTATTCCGAGCAGCCCAAGAAGCAGTATTCCTTCTAAAAAATTCTGGGGTCATGGGGGGAGTATCTCAAGTGGCCCTAGAAGCAGCATTCTGTTCTCATGATTCAGAGCGCAATCTGGCCGTATCCCGAAGGGCCCGGCAAGCAGCATTCCCTCCTATAATTCTTAGAGCACTAGGGAGTGTATCCCAAGGGGATGGGGAAGTAGCATTCCTTTCTCATAATTCGTAAGGCACTGGGGGTGAGGTCCCCTTACTTGGAGGACATCCACATGTGGGCACTTTCAAGTTTCAGGCTGGGGTCCTAGTGCAGAGCCTCAAGGTCCCATCACTTTCTCCTGGAATTGGTGCTCCCAGAGTATAACCTTATTCTCCCTCTGGGATTGGTGCTCCCAGCAGTATAAACCAATAGGATCTATCGTGTGTATCTCCTCAGCAGGTGTACAAGTTCGCTGTGGATTAAGTTATTCTCCTATTCCTTCCTATTCAGCTCAGGTTGCTCCTTGAGAACTTAGATGATGCTGTGCATTTCTCAATTCCTATTGAGCTTCCCAAGCTCAACTTGTGCTTGTCCTCACCTCCCTTGGCAAACAGCTCCTCGACCATTACCACTTCTTTGGGTTTTCTCATCCTCCAAATGTGTTGATTTCCTTTCTTCCATCCTCTCTCTCCTTTCTGTGTTTCCAGTGTGTGGGCCCAGTTGAGGCTTCTATAGGAGACACAGAGACAAGGAACCAAGGTCAGGTCATGGCTGCACATCTCAGTGCACATTTAACATGCATCTCAGTCTCTAATGCACTCAGGAAAGAACTCAGCAGGAAAGGAATTTGGAGACTTTCAATAACCTTATCTTACAGATGAGGAAACTGAGGCCCAGAGAGATATCAAGATTTCGTTGAATTTCCCACATCCTTATGCAGCAGAGCTGCCACACAAACCTTGACTACAAGCATTTGTATCCAAAAGCACCAGGAACCCATGGCTAAAGTTCAGGGTATATTTGGTCAAATTTATTTCTTATTTGCCTTCCTAAAATAAAAATACCTGATGGACATTGCCTTTCCCACATCCTTATGCAGCAGAGCTGCCACACAAACCTTGACTACAAGCATTTGTATCCAAAAGCACCAGGAACCCATGGCTAAAGTTCAGGGTATATTTGGTCAAATTTATTTCTTATTTGCCTTCCTAAAATAAAAATACCTGATGGACATTGCCTCCCCCCAAAATTTCATCTCTGTCAATAGTCCTATATTTAGGCTCAGTATTCCCTTCTCTGGGGGTATCTTCCTGACCCAGGGACTGAACTCAGCTAAAGACTGTGATGTAGTTAATATTCATGCATTTCTTGGTCCCATTGTGTCCACCAAGGTGGAAAACAGTATAAATATAAGACTACTGGAAAGAGATTGGGCTTCCCTGGTGACTCAGATGGTAAAGAATCCACCTGCAATGCAGGAGAGCTGAGTTCAGTCCCTGGGTCAGGAAGATACCCCCAGAGAAGGGAATACTGAGCCTAAATATAGGACTATTGACAGAGATGAAATTTTGGGGGGAGGCAATGTCCATCAGGTATTTTTATTTTAGGAAGGCAAATAAGAAATAAATTTGACCAAATATACCCTGAACTTTAGCCATGGGTTCCTGGTGCTTTTGGATACAAATGCTTGTAGTCAAGGTTTGTGTGGCAGCTCTGCTGCATAAGGATGTGGGAAATTCAACGAAATCTTGATATCTCTCTGGGCCTCAGTTTCCTCATCTGTAAGATAAGGTTATTGAAAGTCTCCAAATTCCTTTCCTGCTGAGTTCTTTCCTGAGTGCATTAGAGACTGAGATGCATGTTAAATGTGCACTGAGATGTGCAGCCATGACCTGACCTTGGTTCCTTGTCTCTGTGTCTCCTATAGAAGCCTCAACTGGGCCCACACACTGGAAACACAGAAAGGAGAGAGAGGATGGAAGAAAGGAAATCAACACATTTGGAGGATGAGAAAACCCAAAGAAGTGGTAATGGTCGAGGAGCTGTTTGCCAAGGGAGGTGAGGACAAGCACAAGTTGAGCTTGGGAAGCTCAATAGGAATTGAGAAATGCACAGCATCATCTAAGTTCTCAAGGAGCAACCTGAGCTGAATAGGAAGGAATAGGAGAATAACTTAATCCACAGCGAACTTGTACACCTGCTGAGGAGATACACACGATAGATCCTATTGGTTTATACTGCTGGGAGCACCAATCCCAGAGGGAGAATAAGGTTATACTCTGGGAGCACCAATTCCAGGAGAAAGTGATGGGACCTTGAGGCTCTGCACTAGGACCCCAGCCTGAAACTTGAAAGTGCCCACATGTGGATGTCCTCCAAGTAAGGGGGCAATAAGGTAGATAAATGGTGTTTGGAGAAAAATTAGAGATCTTCATTCTTATCAGGGGCCAGGATAGTGGGACTCATTTCTGAAGGAGAGATGTTAAGAATATTCTTGTGCATTTATAATTTTGAAGCTTTACACACATCCTCTCTTAACTATGTGTTGAGTGCTTAATTTGCAGACAAGAAAGAGTATGTATACTGTTCCATTTTATAAATTCGTTAAAAAGGCAAATCCATCTAAACTGGCTGCCTGGGGCTAAGCATTGAGGGAGGGATGCACTGCAAAGGGGAACAAGGAAAGGTGTGACCGTTGGAAACACCCTTCATCTTGATTGTAGCTGTGCTTTCCATAGTGTATATGTCTTTGAAAACACATTTAGTGGTATATTTTCAAATGCTGTAGTCAAGAGCATTCATATAAAATGCTACCACATTTCTCCATACGAGCAGTTTTAGGAAATGAAATTCCATAAAACATAATAGAGATAAACATCCATGATCGTTTAATACTTAAGAATACAAACTGATGACTCCTGAAAACTACTGCTGAGAGAATTAAATAAAGAGAAATATATGTTATATTCATAGATTAGAAGACAGTAGTTTTAGAATGTCAAATCCATGTTATTCTCAATTATATTATACCTGGCCTTTGGGAGGAGGTATATTTTGCAGGCTAATTATAACATGTAAATGGAAATCAAAGTATCTCAATTAGTCAAGACACACTGAAGGAGAATTAAGTTAGAGTTGAAGGGAAGTGATCCATTCTGTCCTGGGACATCCTGCTAACTTCAGTGGGCTGGGAAAGCAGCTGCCCATTCTAATAGATGGGATTCTCAGGGGGCGCTAGTGGTAAAGAACCTGCCTGCTAACATAAAACACGTAAGAGACAAGGTTTTGATCCCTGGGTCAGGAAGATTCCCTGGAGGAAGAAATGGCAACCCACACCAGTCTTCTTGCCTGGGAAATTCCACAAACAGAGGAGGCTGGAGGGCTACAGTCCATAGGATCAGCAAGAGTGGGAGGCGATTGAAGCAGCTTAGCACAGCAAACATTCTAAGAGATGGGCTGCTCTGCTTCAAGATGGCATATGGGGTCCTGAAACACATAAGCACTCAGGAAGCCTTCGAAGGGCCCAGCCATCACTTCTGCTATTGTTCAGTACATGGAAATGGTTTAGTTAAAAACAGGTAGGGCTCTAGGCATATAGTCAGGTCACAGACAAAAGGAGGAATATGAAATGGGACAAAGGCAGGATAAAAAGAATAGATTTCTCCCACCTACAAAATGCAAGGCAAGAACTTATTTGCCTTGATAAAGTTTTTTTTTTTTTCTTAAATTTTAACTTAGGTCAGATAGTGTTTAATGTACCTCTTCTGCAATGATGTTACCTTGAATGGTTACGATGAAAGAAAGTATCATAATATGTGTGAAATGTCTAGTATGGTATCAGTCAATGAACTATACCTGTTATATACTTCTGTTCAGTTCAGTTCAGTTGCTCAGTCGTGTCTGACTCTTTGCGACCCATGAATCCCAGCACGCCAGGCCTCCCTGTCTGTAACCATTCCCCGGAGTTTACTCAAACTCAACCTCCATCAAGTTGTGATGTCATCCTGCCATCTTATCCTCTGTCATCCCCTTCTCCTCCTGTCCCCAATCACTCCCAGCATCAGAGTCTTTTCCAATGTGTCAACTCTTTGCATGAGGTGGCCAAAATACTGGAGTTTCAGCTTCATCATCAATCCTTCCAAAGAACACCCAGGGCTGATTTCCTTTAAAATGGACTAGTTGGATATCCTTGCTGTCCAAGAGACTCTCAAGAGTCTTCTCCAACACCACAGTTCAAAAGTTTCAATTCTTCAGTGCTCAGCATGGCAAAATTCATCCTTGTTTGACTTCAAGTCAGATACCTTTTGTGAGCTTTTTGGTTTCATCATATTTAAAATGATGATGTTTGACACATTTTTCTTTCTCCCACAGAATGTCAGGCCCCACAGAAACCAGAAAATAGATTTCCTTAAAGCCTTTGCTGAATCTCACACACCAACTATCATTAAGCATTGTAGATGAGGACTGTGTGGGGATGTGGGGAAGACAAGCTTTCATAAGCAGGTCTTCCAGTTTTGTATCTTTTACCTTACCATGAACAAATGCTCAGCGGCCTATTGTCACACTCATGGTCTAACCCTCCATCCAGGTTAGACCAACAGGTAAACTGAAGAGATGGATGCTATAGGGCTTCCCTAGGTCTCAGACTCATGAGACCTGGGTAGGAAGAGATGCTGAGGAAGTGAGGAGTTGGTTCAGACCATCACTATCTGAGGGCCTGCCTGTCTCTCTTTCCTCAAACTCAGCTTCTGTATCACTGAACACAATGCTTATGTTCATGCTGGATCATCATGATCCCTGACCTATGACCTGGAACTTAACTGTGCTCTGTTTTTGGAATACAACCACAGGTCAATGGCATGAGAAAAACTCAAAGATATGGATCCTACTGTGTGCCACACACACTGCTCTGGATCCCTGGTCTGTTCAATAGGTGGGAGACCTGAATGAATGCAGAACAGTAGCACGAGGCTGTCACATCTTTCCTCAACAGACAGGCACCCCGTGGACTCAGTGGCTCAGTGGTGAAGAATCATCCTGCAATGCTGGAGACACAGGAGGTGCAAGTTCAGTCCCTGGGTCAGGAAGATCCCCTGGAAGAGGGCATAGCAGCCCACTCCAGTATTCTTGCCTGGAGAATCCCCCTAAAGAGAGCAGCCTGAGGGGCCACAGTCCTGGGATCGCAAAGAGTCAGACAAGCATGAAGGGCCTGAGCCCAAGCACACCGTGATTCAAGGATGTGCACATGAACTCTTTTAGTCAACTGACAGCTTGGAAAGAGCTCTTGTGAGGCTATAATGAAATACAGAAATGAAAGTATGAAATGTGCTGTTTAGTAACCTTTTAATAATAGTGCAAATAGAACAACCCAGACCCAGAGGAAGAATTTAGAAAGTAAGGATGTCAAATGTAAGTTCATTCTGAAGCCAACATGCTGCCCAGGAAAGAGAAGAAACTGACATAACAACAGGATGCAGCAAAAGAATAGTGAGATTGAACAGAAAATATTTTAAAAAATTATTTAATCACATAGAATTGTACTCTGATTTTTACCCTACTGTTTTTAGGACACAGACTAAACTGGAGAAGACCCAGAGAAGATGTTCATGACACTGTACAAGTCTGAGGTCCTTCACTTGTTGAAAAGCCTTAAGGTCTGTTTAAAGAGAAGATGAGGTGATACGGTTCTTCCAGTAGTCATGTACACATGTGAGAGTTGGACTATAAAGAAAGCGAGTGTCAAAGAATTGTTACTTTTGAACTGTGGTGTTGGTGGAGAGTCTTGAGAGTCCCTTGGACTACAAGGAGATCCAACAATCCATCCTAAAGGGAATCAATCCTGAATATTCATTGGTGAGACTGATGCTGTGGCTGAAACTCCAATCCTTTGGCCACCTGATGGAAGGAACTGACTCATTGGAAAAGACCCTGATGCAGGGAAAGATTGAAGGTGGGAGGAGAAGGGGACATCAGAGGATGAGATGGTGAATGGCATCTCTGACTCAATGGATGTGAATGGCTGAAACTCCAATCCTTTAGCCACCTGATGGAAGGAACTGACTCATTGGAAAAGACCCTGATGCAGGGAAAGATTGAAGGTGGGAGGAGAAGGGGACATCAGAGGATGAGATGGTGAATGGCATCTCTGACTCAGTGGATGTGAATTTCATTGAACTCCAGGAGTTGGAGATGAACAGGGAGGTCTGGTGTTCTGCAGTCCATAGAGTTGTAAAGAGTCGGACATGGCTGGGTGACTGAAATGAACTGAACTGAACTGAGGTGACTTTATGATAGCCTGACATAAATTAAGACCTGCTGGCAAAGTATTTCTCCCATGAATATTTTTATACACAGAAGAATGAACAATGAGAACTCAGCTTAGATAGTTTTTAGAAGGACATAGATCAATGGTATTGGGACATGTGTAGTCAACATCAGAGTGGCTGCTGATGGCTTGGTTGCTATCAGTGGTAATGTTCACAAACGGTCATGGTGTAGGTACCTGGAAGGCAGGGGCTCCCAAGATTCCATGAACCCCTCCCCCTACCCGTTCTGTTATGGAAACTTCAGATGGTTACCTAGGATACTGGGTCCCCCTTCTTCACTTCTCTCTGAGTCTGAGCCCCACACAGCACCTTTGGCTCTTAGGGGCCCAGAAAAAGCGTTCGATCCTCACAATTTGCAGCACACTCGGGGCATATCCGGACGGGCCCGTGAAGCAGCATTCCATCCTCATAATTCATAAGGCATTCAGGGGTGTATCCCGTTGGGCCCGAAAAGCAGCATTCGGTCCTAATAATTCATAGGGCCATAAGGAGAGTATCGCAAGTTGCCCCGGAATCAGCTTTCCATCCTCATATTCAGTGGAACACTCGGGGCTGTATCTTCAGGGGACCAGGGAGAAGCATTTCCCCCTCTTAATATGTAGGAAACATGGAGACGTATTCCGAGCAGCCCAAGAAGCAGTATTCCTTCTAAAAAATTCTGGGGTCATGGGGGGAGTATCTCAAGTGGCCCTAGAAGCAGCATTCTGTTCTCATGATTCAGAGCGCAATCTGGCCGTATCCCGAAGGGCCCGGCAAGCAGCATTCCCTCCTATAATTCTTAGAGCACTAGGGAGTGTATCCCAAGGGGATGGGGAAGTAGCATTCCTTTCTCATAATTCGTAAGGCACTGGGGATGAGGGGTATCCTGAGGAACACTGAAGTAAGCATTCTGTCCTCATAATTCGTGGGGCACTCGGGGACAAATTTTGAGAAGCCTGGGAAGCAACATTCCATCCTCATAGTTCGTAAGGAACTCCCGGATGTATCTTGAAGGGCCTGCGAAACAACATTCCATCCTCATAATTCATAGGACACTCAGGGCCGTATGTCGAGGGTCTCGGCAGCAGAATTATTTCATCATAATTCATAGGGCCATGGGTGGCATTTCCAGAGGGGCCGGGCAAGCAGCATTCTATATTCTTAATTCATAGAGAACTCGGGGCCTATCCTCAGTGTCCCTGGAAGCAGCATTCCTTCCTCATAATTTGTATAGCCATGGGGGGCGTATCTCAAGTGGCTCGTGAAAAAGCACTCTGTCCTTATAATTTGTAGGGCCATGGGGGGGCATATCCTGAGGGACCTGAAAATAGCATTCTGCTTTTGTGATACATAGGGTGGCAAGGGGAGTATCCCGCGAGTCCCGGGAAGCAGCGTTCCATCCTCATAATTTGTAGGGCTCTTGTGGGCATATCCCCAGAATCCTGAGAAGCAGTATTCTGTCCTCATTAATTCATAGGTCAGTCCGTGGCGTACACCCAGGGGCTCGAAAAGCATCATTACATCGTAATAATACTTAGGGCCATCGGGGGAGTATCCTGAGTGGCCCGGAAAGCAGCATTCCACCCTCTGAATTAGTAGAACACTCAGGAGTGTATCCCTAGCAGCCCGAGAAGCAGTATTCCATCCTCATAGTTCGAAAGGCTCTCGGGGTTTTATCCTGAGGGGCTGGGGAAGCAGCATTCTCTCCTGTGATTCGTAGAGCACTAGGTAGCATATCCCGAGAGGATGGAGAAGTAGAACTGTGTTCTCAAAATTCGTAGGGCACTCGGAGTCCCGTCACGATGGCCCCGGGAAGCAGCATTGTCACCTCATTATTCGTATGGCACTGGGGGAGTTACCCTGAGGGCCCAGGGAAGCAGCATTTGTCCTCAATACTTGGAGGGCACTCGGGGACGTATGTCATGAAGCCCAGGAAGCAGCAATCCGTCCTCATAATTCGAAGGGCACTCCCAGGAGTATCCAGTATGGCCCGTGTAGCAGCATTCAGTCCTCATAATTGGTAGGGCACTCAATGGTGTATCCTGAGAAGCACGGGAAGCAGCATTCCGTACTCATAATTGGTAGGGCATTCAAGGACATATCCTGATGGGCCCGGGAAGCAGCATTGCATCCTCATAAGTCGTAGGGCACTCGTGGGCATATCCCGAGGGGCCTGGGAAGCAGACTTTTATCCTCTTAATGCATAGGCACTTGGGTCCATATTCTGAGAGGCCCGGGAAGCAGCATTCCATCCTCATAAATTTTAGGACCATGGTGGGCATATCCTGAGGGGCCCAGAAACAGCATTCTGCCCCTGTAACACATAGGGGGATGGGGGGAGTATCCCGAGTATCCCGGGAAGCAGCATTCCGTTTTCATAAATCGAACGGCCATGGAGGCATATCTCAAGAAGCCCAGGAAGCTGCATTCCGTCCTCATAATTCAGAGGGCACTCAAGGACGAATCCCAAGGAGCACAGGAAGCAGCATTCCGTCCTCACAATTCGTAGAAATATGTGGACGGAATCCCGAATGTCCGGAAGCAGCCTTCCTTTCTCATAATTCCTAGAACACTTAGGGGCGTATCCCTAGAAGCCCGGGAGGCAGCATTCCTTACTCATAAATCATAAAGCAATGCCGGGAGTATCTCGATTGGCCTGGAAAGCAGTATTCTGTTCTCATAATTTGTAGAGTATAGGGGGCTGCTACTGAGGGGCCCGGGAAGCAGCATTTCATCCTCATAATTCGAAGGACCATGGAGTGCTTATCCTGACAATTCCGGGAAGCAGCATTCTGTCCTCATAATTTCTAGATTCATGAGTGGGGTTTCCCACGTGGCTGGAGAAGCAGTATTCTGTCCTCCTAATTCATAGGGTAAAGAAGGGCTTATCCTGAGGGGTTTGGGAAGCAGCGTTCCGTCCACATATTTCGTTGGGCACTCGGCGGTGAACCCTGAAGGGCCTGTGAAGCAGCATTACATCCTCATAATTCAAAGTGCATTCGGGGGTGTATCCCGGGTGGCCGGGGAAGCAGCATTCCCTCCTGTAATTTGTAGAGCACAAGGGGGCATATTTCAAAAAACGGGGAAAAAGCATTTTGTTCTCATAATTTATAGGGCACTCGGAGATGTGTCCTGATGGACCCAAGAAGCAGCATTCTGACCTCATAATTCATAGGGCACTGGGAGGCGTATCCTGAGGTGCCTGGGAAGCAGCATTCTGTCCTCATAACTCGTCGGGCACTCGGGGAACGTATGACAAGAAGCCCAGCAAGCAGCAATCCATCCTCATAATTCGAAGGGCATTCACGGGAGTATCCAGTTTGGCCCGTGTAGCAGCATTCAGTCCTCATAATTAGTAGGGCACTCGGGGACATATTCCAAGGGGCCCTGAAGCAGAATACCATCCTCATAACTCGTAGGGCACTCTTGGACATATCCCGAGGGTCCCGGAAGCAGCATTCTGTCCTTATAATACATAGGGCCAAGGAAGGCGTATCCCCAAGCTCCTGGGAAGCAGTATTCTGACCGCATAATATGTAAGGCACTCGGAGGTGTATTCCGAGGGGCCCAGGAAACAGACATTTATCCTCCTAATGCATAGGGCACTCGGGGCCGTATTCTGAGAGGCCCGGGAAGCAACATTCCATCCTCATAATTCCTAGGGCACTCAGGGATGTATCATGAGGAGCACAGGAAGCATTATTCCATCCTCATAATTTGTAGGACTATGTTGGGCATATCCTGAGGGGCCTGGAAACAGCATTCTGCCCATGTAATACATAGGGTGATGGGGGGAGTATCCTGAGTGTCTCGGGAAGGAGCATTCCATTTTCATAATTCGAACAGCCAAGGGGGCATATCTCGAAAAGCCCAGGAAGCAGCATTCCATCCTCATAATTCAAAGGGCACACAGGTACATATCCCGAGGAGCACAGTAAGCAGCATTCTGTCCTCATAATTTGTAGGGCCATGGGGAGCATATCCCGAGGGGCCTGGGAAGCAGCATTTCATCTTTGTAATTCGTGGGACCTTACAAGGCTTATCTGGATGGTTCCGGGAAGCTGTATTCTGTCCTCATAATTCGTAGGGCACTCAGGGGTGTATCCCGAGGGGCCCGGAAGGCAGCATTCTGTCCCAATATTAAATATGGGGGCTGAATCCCGAGGTTCCGAAAAGCAGCCTTCCATCTTCATAATGCCTAGAGCACTCCAGGACATATCCCGAGGGGCCCGAAAAGCAGCATTCTGACCTCAAAAACCGTAGGGTAATTGGGAAAGTATTCCCAGTGGCACGGGAAGAAGCATTCCATCCTCATAATTCACAGCACACTCAGGGAATAACCAGAAGGGCCCGGGAAGCAGCATTCTCTCCTCCTAATTGGAAAGGCCATGGGGAGCATATCCTGAGGGGCCCAGAAAAAGCGTTCTGTCCTCAGAATTTGCAGCACACTCGGGGCATATCCGGAAGGGCCCATGAAGCAGCATTCCATCCTCAAAATTCATAGGGCATTCAGGGCCGTACACCATGGGGCACGAAAATCAGCATTCCACCCTAATAATTCGGAGGGCCATAGGGGGATTATCCCAAGTGGCCCAGGAATCAGCATTCCATCTTCATAATTAGTGGAACACTCAGGGCTGTATCTTCAGGGGACCAGGGAGAAGCATTTCCCACTCTTAATATGTAGGCAACTGGGGGGCGTATTCCGAGCAGCCCGAGAAGCAGCATTCCATCCTCAAAAATCCTAGGGTCAAGGGGGGAGTATCCCGAGTGGCCCGGGAAGCAGCATTCTGTTCTCATGATCCGGAGTGAAATCTTGGCATATCCCAAAGGGCACGGCAAGCAGCATTCCTTCCTATAATTCATAGAGCACTAGGGAGCGTATCCCGAGTGTATGGGAAAGTAGCATTCCATTCTTATAATTCGTAGGGCATTGGGGGTGAGGGGGTATCCTGAGGAACCTGGAAAGAAGCATTTTGTCCTCATAACTCATGGAGAACTCGGGGACAAATTTTGAGAAGCCTGGGAAGCAGCATTTCATCCTCATAGTTCGTAAGGCACTCACAGGCATATCTCGAAGGGCCTGTGAAGCAACATTCCATCCTCATAATTCCTAGGGCACTCAGGGCCGTATGTCAAGGGTCCCGGGAGCAGAATTATGTCATCATAATTCATAGGGCCATGGGTGGCATTTCCAGAGGGGCCAGGCTAGCAGCATTCTATATTCTTAATTCATAGAGAACTCGGGGCCTATCTTCAGTGTCCCTGGAAGCAGCATTCCTTCCTCATAATTTGTATAGCCATGGGGGGCATATCTCAAGTGGCTCGTGATAAAGCATTCTGTCCTCATAATTTGTAGGACCATGGGGAGGGAATAACCTGAGAGACCTGGAAACAGCATTCTGCCCTTGTTATACATAGGGCGACAAGGGGAGTATCCTGAGTGTCTCGGAAAGCAGCCTTCCATCCTCATAATTTGTAGGGCTCTTGGGGGCATATCCCCAGAAGCCTGAGAAGCAGCATTCCATCCTCATAATTCACAGGGCACTCTGGGGCGTATACCGAGGGGCCCAAAAAGCAGGATTCCATCCTAATAATTCTTAGGGCCATAGAGGGAGTATCCTGAGTGTCCCAGAAAGCAGCATTCCGTCCTAATAATTAGTAGAACACTCAAGGATATATCCCTAGCGGCCCGGGAAGCAGCATTTCATCCTCATAATTCTCAGCACACTGGGGGCGTATCCCGAAGGGCCCGGGAAGCATTATTGCATCCTCACAGTAGGCACTCAGGTGTTTATCCTGAGGGACCTGGGAAACAGCATTCCCTCCTATAATTCGTAGAGCATTAGGTAGCATATCCCGAGGGGATGGAAAAGTAGAACTGTGTTCTCATAATTCATAGCGCACATGGAGGCTTGTGCCGATGGGCCAGGTAAGCAGCATTGTGACCTCATAAGTCATAAGGAACTGGGGTGTTATCCTGAAGTCCCCAGGAAGCAGCATTGTGTCCTCAATACTTGGAGGGCCCTCGGGGACGTATGTCATGAAGCCCAGGATGCAGCAATCGTCCTCATAATTCGAAAGACCATGGAGTGTTTATCCCGAAAATTCCAGAAAGCAGCATTCAGTCTTCATAATTCGTAGAAATATGGGGGCCAAATTCTGACTGTCCGGGAAGCAGCCTTCCTCTTCATAATTCCTAGGGCACTTAGGGACCTATCCCTAGAAGCCCGGGAAGCAGCATTCCTTCCTCAAAAATCACAGGGGCATGGGAGGAGTATCCCGAGTGGCCTGGAAAACAGTATTCTGTCCTCATAATTCATAGAGTAAAGGGGGTCTTCTCCTGAGGGGCCCGGGAAGCAGCATTCCATTCACATATTTTGTTGGGCACTCGGCTGCAAATCTCCAAGGGCCGGTGAAGCATTACGTCCTCATAATTCAAAGTGCTTTGGGGGTGTATCCCGTGTGGCCGGGGAAGCAGCATTCCATCCTATAATTAATAGACCACTAGGGGGCGTATCCTGAAGAGAAGGGTAAGTAGCCTTTTGCTGTCATAATTCGTAGGACACTCGTAGACGTGTCCCGAAGGACCCGGGAAGCAGCATTCTGACCTTATAATTGATAGGTCACTGAAGGGTATAATCTGAGGGGCCCGGGAAGCAGCATTCTGTCCTCATAACTTGTAGGGCACTCAGGGCTGTATGACAAGAAGCCAAGCAAGAAGCAATCCATCCTCATAATTCGAAGGGCATTCACGGGAGTATCCAGGTTGGCCCGTGTAGCAACATTCAGTGCTCAATTAGTAGGACACTCGGGGGCATATCCCGAGTGGTGCTGAAGCAGAATTCCGTCCTAATAACTCGTAGGGCACTCTTGGACATACCCCGATGTGCCCGGGAAGCAGCATTCTGTCCTCATAATTCATAGCATCATGGAGGGCACCTCCCCAGGCGCCCGGGAAGAAGCTTTCCAGCGTCATAAATCAAGGGGCACTTGGAGCTATATTCCAAAGGGTCCGAGAAGCAGACTTTTATCCTCCTAATGCATAGGGCACTCAGGGATGTATCCCGAGGAGCACAGGAAACATCATTCCATCCTCAGAATTTGTAGGACCATAGTGGGCATATCCTGAGGGGCCCGGAAACAGCATTCTGCCCCTGTAATACATAGGGCAATGGAGAGAGTATCATGAGGGTGAGGTGAATAAGCATTCCATTTTCATAATTCGAACAGGCATGGGGGTATATCTCGAGAAGCTTAAGAAGCAGCATTCCGTCCTCATAATTCAGAAGGCACTTGGGGACTTATTCTGAGGAGCACAGGAAGCAGCATTCAAACCTAATAATTTATAGAGCCATGGGGAGCATATCCCGAGGGGCCAGGAAAAAGCACTCTGGCCTCATAATTCACAGCACACTCGAGGCATATCTGGAAGGGCCCAGGAAGCAGCATTCTGTCCTCATAATTTGTAGGGCACTCGGGGTGTATCCCCAGAAGCCAGGAAAGCTGCATTCCGTCCTCATAATACATAGGGCACTCAGGGGCGTATCCCGAGGGTACCAAAAAGCAGCATTCAGTCCTAATATCTTGTAGGGCCAAAGGGAGAGTATCCCTAGTGGCCCTCGAAGCAGACTTTTATCCTCCTACTGCATAGGGCTCTCAGGGATATATCCCTAGGAGAACAGGAAGCAGCTTTCCATCCTCATAATTTGTAGGACCATGGTGGGCATATGCTGAGGGCCCGGAAAGAGCATTCTGCCCCTGTAATACATAGGACGATGGGGGGAGTATACTGAGCAGCATTCCATTTTCATAATTAGAACGCCCATGGGGGCATATCTTGAGAGACCCGGAAGCCGCATTCCATGCTCATGATTCCGAGCGCACTCCGGGCGTATCACGAAGGTTCCGGGAATCAGCATCCTCTTCTATAATTCATAGAGCCCCAGGGATTGTATCCCGAGGGGATGGAGAAGTAGCTTTACGTTCTCATAATTCATAGTGCGCTGGGGGTGGGGGGGGTGTATCCTGAAGTATCCAGAAAGAAGCATTCTGTCTTCATAACTCATAGGGCACTACAGGACATATTTCAAGCAGCCCGGGATGCAGCATTCCATCCTCATAATTCGCAGAAATATGGGGGCCGAATTCCGAGTGTCCGGGAAGCAGCCTTCCTACCTCATAATTCCTAGGGCACTTAGGAATGTATCCCTAGAAGCCTGGGAAGCAGCATTCTTTTTTCATAAATCATAGGGCCATGGGGTTGGTATCCTCAGTGGCCTGGAAAGCAGTATTCTGTCCTGATAATTCATAGAGTAATGGAGCGCTTATCCTGAGGGGCCCGGGAAGCAGAATTCCGTCCTCATAATTTGTAGATTCATGGGTTGCGTTAAGCAGTATTCTGAACTCCTAATTTTTAGAGTCAAGAAGGGCTTATACTGAGTGGCCCGGGAAGCAGCATTGTGTCCTCATATTTCGTACAAATATGGGGGCTGAATCCCGGGTCTCCGAGAAGCAGCCTTCCATCCTCATAATTCCTAGGGTACTCGGGGGTGTATTCTGAGTGGCCTGGGAAGCAGCATTCGGTCCTCATGATTCAGAGCCCACTTCAGGCATATCCCCAAGTGCCGGGGAGGAATCATCCCCTCCTATAATACGCAGAGCACTAGGGAGCGATTCCCCAGGGGATGGGAAAGTAGCATTCCCTTCTCCTAATTCGTAGGGCACTGGTGGCGGGGGTGTATCCTGAAGACTCCGGAAAGAAGCATTCAGTGCTCATAACGTAGGGCACTCGGGGACATATTTCGAGAAGCCTGGAAAGCAAAATTCCATCCTGATAATTCATAGGGCACTTGCAGGTGAGTCGTGAGAAAGCCAAGAAGCAGCATTCCATCCTCATAATTCCTAGGACACTCGGGGACATACCCCGAGGGTCTCAAGAACCAGCATTCTTTCCTGATAATTCATAGCGCCATCGGAAGCATTTTCCATAGGGCCCGGAAAGCAGCATTCAGTCCTCATAATTCATAGGGCACTCGGGGTTGTATTCCCAGAAGCCGGGAAAGCAGCATTCCATTCTCATAATTGAAAGGGCATTCAGGGGCCTATCCCGAAGTGCCCAAGAAGCAGCATTCGGTCCTAATAATTCATAAGGTCATAGGGAGAGTATCCCTACTGGCCCTGGAAGCAGCATTCCATCCTCATAATTAGTGGAACACTCGAGGCTGTATCCCGAGGAGACCAGGGAGCAGCATTTGCCCCTCTTAATACTTAGGGAACTTGGGGGCATATCCCGAGCCACCCGAAAAGCAGCATTCCATCCTCAAAAATCCTAGGGTCATGAGGGGAGTATGCCGAGTGGCCCGGGAAGCAGCATTCCATCCTGATAATTCGTAGAAATATGGGGGCCGTATTACGAGTGTCCAGGAAGCAGCCTTCTTCCTCATAAATCCTAGGGCACTTAGGGGCATATTCCTAGAAGCCCAGGAAGCAGTACTCCTTCCTCATAAATCATAGGGCCATGGGGGGAGTATTTCGAGCGGCCTAGAAAGCAGTATTCTGTCCTCATAATTCATAGAGTAAAGGGGGCCTTCTCCTGAGGGACCTGGGAAGCATCATTCCGTCCTCGTAATTCAAAGGACCATGGAGTGCTTATCCTGACAATTCCGGGAAGCAGCATTCAGTCCTCATAATTTGTAGATTCATGGGTGATGTTGCCTGTGTGGCCGAAGAAGCAGTATTCTATCCTCCTAATTCATAGGGTCAAGAAGGGCTTATCCTGAGGGGTCCGGGAAGCAGCATTCCATCCACATATTTCGTTTGGCACTAGCCTTTGAATCCCGAATGCCTGTGAAGCAGCATTACATACGCATAATTGGAAGTGCATTGGGAGTGTATCGCGAGTGCCGGGGAAGAAGCATTCCCTCCTATAATTCGTAGAGCACGATGGGGCATATCCCGAAAGGAAGGGGAAGTATCATTTTGTTCTCATACTTCGTAGGGCAATCGGAGATGTGTCCCGATGGACCCTGGAAGCAGTATTCTGACCTCATAATTCATAGGGCATTTGGAGGTGTATTTCGAAGGGCCCCAGAAGCAGGCTTTTATCCTCCTAATGCATAGGGAACTCAGGGATGTATCCCGAGGAGCACAGGGAGCAGCATTTCATCCTCATAATTTGTAGGGCACTCAGGGGCGTATCCCAAGAAGCCCGAGAAGCAGCATTCCGTCCTAATAATTCTTAGGGCCATAGGGGGAGTATCCTGAGTGGCCCAGAAAGCAGCATTCCATCCTCATAATTCGAAGGGCACTTGGGGGTGTATCCTGAGGGACCAGGGAAGCAGCATTCCCTCTTTGAATTCGTAGAGCACTAGGGAACGGACGCCGAGGGGATGGGAAATAGCATTGTGTTCTCATAATTCGTAGGGCATTCGTAGGCCTGTCCCGATGGGCTCAGGAAGCAACATTGTGACCTCATAATTCATAGGGAACTGGGCGGGTTATCTGGAGGTGCCCGGGAAGCAGCATGTTGTCCTTAATACTTGAAGGTCACTCGGGAACGTATGTCATGAAGCCCAAGAAGCAGTAATCCATCCTCATAATTCGAAGGGCACTTCCGGAAGTATCAAGTTTGGCCCGTGTAGCAGCATTCAGTCCTCATATTTGGTAGGGCACTCGAGGGTGTATCCTGAGAAGCAGGGGAAGCAACATTCTGTCCTCATAATTGGGAAGGCATTCGAGGACATATCCTGATGGGCCCGGGAAGCAGCATTGCATCCTCATAAGTAGTAGGGCACTCGGGGGCATATCTCGAGGTTCCTGAAGCAGAATTCCGTCCTCATAACTCGTAGGGCACTCTTGGACATATCTGGAGGAGCCCGGGAATCAGCATTCTATCCTCATAGTTCATAGCGCCTTGGAGAACGTTTCCCCAGGTCCCTGGAAAGCAGCATTCCGACTTGGTAATTCGTAGAACACTCGGAGGTATATTCCCACGGGCCCCGGGAAGCAGACTTTTATCCTCCGAATGTATAGGGCACTCAGGGATGCATCCCGAGGAAAATCGGAAGCAGCATCCCATCCTCATAATTTGGAGGACCACGGTGCACATATCCTGAGGGGACCAGAAACAGCATTCTGCCCCTGTAATACATAGGGCGATGGGGGGAGTACCCTGAGGGACCCGGGAAGCAGCATTCTGTTTTCATAATTCGAACGGCCATGGGGGCATATATCGAGAAGCCCAGGAAGCATCATTCCATCCTCATAATTCAGACGGCACTCAGGGACAAATTCCGAGGAGCACAGGAAGCAGCATTCTGTCCTAACATTTTGTAGAGCCATGTGGAGCATATCTCTAGGAGCACAGGAAGCCGCATTCTGTCCTCAAAATTTGTAGGACCACAGAGGGTCCTGCATATCCCGAGGGGCCCGAAAAGCAGCATTCCGTCCTAATAATTCATAGGGCCATAGGGGGAATATCCCGAGTGACCCGGGAAGCAGCATTGTGTCCTCATATTTCATAGAAATATGGGGACTGAATCCCGGGGCTCTGAGAAGCAGCCTTCCGTCCTCATAATTCCTAGGGCAATCGGGGAAATATCCCAAAGGCCCTAAAGAAACTTTTTGTTTTCGAAAATCGTAGGGTCATGGGTGAAGTATCCCCAGAGGCCCGGGAAGCAACATTCCATCCTCATACTTCATAGGGCACACTGGGATGTATCTCAAGGTGCCAAGGAAGCAGCATTCCATCCTCATAATTTGTAGGGCTATGAGGAGCATATCCCAATGGGCCTGGAAAAAGCATTCCTTCCTCATAATTCTCAGCACACTCCAGGAATATCAGGAAGGGCCCGGGAAGCAGTATTCTGTCCTCATAATTCATAGGCACTCAGGGACGTATTTGGAGGTGCCACGGAAGCAGCATTCATATTTCCTAGGTCCTCATATTTCCTAGGTCGCTCGGGAGCATATCCCAAAGGCCCGAAAGAAGCTTTCCTTTCTCAAAAATCGTAGGGTCATGGGGGAAGTATCCCCAGAGGTTCAGGAAGCAGCATTCTATCCTGAAATTTCATAGGGCACTCGGGGGTGTATTCCCAGAACCCGGGAAAGCAGCATTCCATCCTCCTAATTCATAGGGCACTCAGGGGCCTATCCCGACGGGCTCGAAAAGCAGCATTCGGTCCTAATAATTCATAGGGCCATAGGGAGATATTCCTAGTGGCCCTGGAAGCAGCATTCCATCCTCATAATTAGTGGAACACTCGAGGCTGTATGCCGAGGGGACCAGGGAGCAGCATTTGCCCCTCTTAATACGTAGGGAACTTGAGGGCATATCCCGAGCGGCCCGAGAAGCAGCATTCCATCCTCAAAAATCCTAGGGTCATAGGGGGAGTATGCCGAGTGGCCTGGGAAGCAGCATTCCATCCTGATAATTTGTAGAAATATGGGGGCCATATTCCGAGCATCCAGGAAGCAGCCTTCTTCCTCATAAATCCTAGGGCACTTAGGGGCATATTCCTAGAAGCCCAGGAAGCAGTATTCCTTCCTCATAAATCATAGGGCCATGGGGGCAGTATTTCGAGTGGCCTGGAAAGCAGTATTCTGTTCTCATAATTCGTAGAGTAAAGGGGGCCTTCTCCTGAGGGGCCCGGGAGGCATCTTTCCGTCCTCATAATTCAAAGGACCATGGAGTGCTTATCCTGATAATTCCGGGAAGAAGCATTCAGTCCTCATAATTTGGAGATTCATGGGTGGTGTTGCCTGTGCAGCCGAAGAAGCAGTATTCTATCCTCTTATATCATAGGGTCAAGAAGGGCTTATCCTGATGTGCCCGGGAAGCAGCATTGCATCCTCATAATTCATAGGGCACTCGGGGGCATATCCCAAGGGTCCCAGGAAGCAAAATTCCATCTTCATAATTTGTAGGGCACTCACAGGTGAGTCCCGAGGAGCCCGAGAAGATGCGTTCTATGCTCATAATTCATAGGACACTCGGGGACATATCCCGAGGGCCTCGGGAAGCAGCATTCTGTCCTCATAATTCATAGCCCCATGGGGGGTGTTTCCCACAGGGCCCGGGAAGCAGCATTCCAACCTCATAATTCGTAGGGCACACAGAGGTGTATTCTGAGGGGCCTGGGAAGCAGCCTTTTATCCTCCTAATGCCTAGGGCACTCGGGGCATATCTGGAAAGGCCAGGGAAGAAGCAATGCATTCTCATAGTTCTTAGGGCCTTGTGGGACATATTTTGAGGGGCCCCGGGAAGCAGCATTCTGGCCTGCTAATTGCTAGGTCTCTCTGTGCCATATGCCAATGGGCTTGGGAAGCAGTATTCCTTCCTCATAATTCATGGGGCACTCAAGGACATATTCCGAAGGGCACATGAAGCAGCATTCCTTTGTAAAGTTTTGAAGGGCATTCAGAGGCATATTCCAAGAGTCCCAGGAAGCAGATTTCCATCCTCATTTTCCTAGGGCCATGGGGAGCATATCCCACAGTGCCCAGGAAGCAGCTGTCCGTCCTCATAATTCGTAGGACACTCGGGGGCACATCCCAAGGACCCCGGAAAGCAGCATTCCGTCCACATAATTCATAGAAATATGGGGGTCGAATCCCGAGTGTCCAGGAATCAGTCTTCCTTCCTCATAATTTCTAGGGCACTTAGGAACGTATCCCTAGAAGCCCGGGAAGCAGCATTCCTTTCTCATAAATCATAGAGCCATGGGGGCAGTATCCCGAGTGGCCTGGAAAGCAGTATTCTGTCCTCATAATTCGAAGGACCATGGAGTGCTTCTCCTGACAATTCCAGGAAGCAGCATTCTGTCCTCATAATTTTTAGATTCATAGGTGGCATTTCCCGTGTGGCAGGAGAAGCAGTATTCTGTCATCTTAATTCACAGAGTCATGAAGGGCTTATCCTGAAGGGGCTAGGAGGAAGCATTCCGTCCATATATTTCGTTGGGCACTCGGCTGTGAATCCCTAAGGGCTCCTGAAGCAGCATGACGTTTTCATAATTCGAAATGCATTCTGTGGTGTATCCCATGTGGCCTGGGAAGCAGCATTCCCTCCTATAATTCATAGAGCACAAGGGGGTGTATCTCGAAATGACGGGGAAGTAGCATTTGGTTCTCATAAATTGTAGGGCACTCATAGATGTGTCCCAATGGACACGGGAGGCAGAATTCTGACCTCATAATTTGTAGGGAACTGGGAGGGGGTATCCTGAGAGGCCCGGCAAGCAGCATTCTGTCCTCAAAACTCAAAGGGCACTCGGAGACATATGAGAAGATGTCCGGCAAGCAGCAATCCATCCTCATAATTCAAAGGGCATTCGCGTGAGTATCCAGTTTGGCCTGTGTAGCATCATTCAGTCCTCATAATTAGTAGGGCACTCAGGGACATATCCCGAGGGGTCCCGAAGCAGGATTTTGTCCTCATAACTCATAGGGCACTCGGGGACATATCTCGAGGGTTCCGGGAAGCAACATTCTGTCCTCATATTTCATAACATTATGGAGGGCATTTCCTGAGGGGCCCAGGAAGCAGCATTCCAACCTCATAATTCATAGGACACCGAAGGTGTATTCTGAGGGGCCCAGGAAGCAGACTTTTATACTCCTAATTCATAGGGCACTTAGGAATGTATCCCGAGAAGCACAGGAAGCAGCATTCCATTCTCAGAATTTGTAGGACCATGGTGGGCATATCCTGAGGGGCCCGGAAACAGCATTCTGCCCCTGTAATGCATAGGGCGATGGGGGGAGTATCCTGAGGGTCTCGGGAAGCTGCATTTCATTTTCATAATTCGAAGGGCCATGGGGGCATATCTTGAGAAGCCCGGAAAGCAGCATTCCAACCTCATAATTCAGAGGGCACTCAGGCACATATCCTGAGAAGCACAGGAAGCAGTATTCCGTCCTCATAATTTTTAGGGCCATGGGAAACATATTCTGAGGGTCCTGGGAAGCAGCATTTTATCCTCATAATTCGTAGGACCATACAAGGCTTATCTTGATGGGTCCAGGAAGCAGTATTCTGTCCTCATAACTCGTAGGGCACTCGGGGGTGTATCCCGAGAAGCCTGGAAAGCAGCATTCTGTCCTCATATTTCATAGAAATATGGGGGCTGAATCCCAAGGCTCCGAGAACCAGCCTTCCATCCTCATAATTCCTAGGTCACTCCAAAGCATATCCCGAGGGGCTCAAAAAGCACCATTCTGTCCTCAAAAACGTAGGGTCATGGGGAAAGTATCTCCAGTGGCCCGAGAAGCAGCATTCCATCCTCATAATTTGTAGCATATTCGGGACATATCTGAGAGGGCCCGTGAAGCAGCATTCCGTCCTCATAATTCATAGGGCACTCATGGGTGTTTCCCCAGGGTCCTGAAAAGCAACATTCAGTCCTAACAATTCGTAGGGCCATAGGGAGAGTATCCAAAGTGGCCCAGGAAGCAGAATTCCATTTTTATAATTAGTGGAACACTCGAAGCTGTATCCCAAGGGGACCAGGGAGCAGCATTTCCGCCTCTTAATCCTAGGGAAATTGGGGGCGTATGCCGAGCAGCCCGAGAAGCAGAATTCCATCCTGAAAAATCCTAGGGTCATGGAGAGAATATCTCGAGTGGCCCGGGAAGCAGCATTCTATACTCATGATTCACAGCACACTTTGCGCGTATTTCGAAGGATCCTGGAAGCAGCATTCCCTCCTATAATTCCTACAGCACTAGGAAGAATATGACAAGGGGTTGGGGAAGTAACATTCTGTTCTCATACTTCGTAGGGCACTGGGGGGGTATCCTGAGGAACCCGGAAAGAAGCATTCTGTCCTCACAACTCATGGGGCACTTGGGGACAAATTTCGAGAAGCCTGGGAAGCAGCATTCCATCCTCATAGTTCATAAGGCACTCATGGGCATATCTTGAAGGGCCTGTTAAGCAACATTCCGTCCTCATAATTCCTAGGGCACTCAGGGCCGTATGTCGAGAATCCCGGGAGCAGAATTATGTCAGCATAATTAATAGGGCCATGGGTGGCATTTCCACAGTGTCCCGGCAAGCAGCATTCTATATTCTTAATTCAAAGAGAACTCAGGGCCTCTCCTCAATGTCCTGGGAAGCTGTATTACTTCCTCATAATTTGTATAGCCATGGGGGGTCGTATCTCAAGTGGCCCGTGAAAAAGCATTCTGTCCTCATAATTTGTAGGGCCATGGGGGGTAATATCTTGAGGGACCTGGAAACAGCATTCTGCTTTTGTAATACATAGGGCGATGGGGGGAGTAACCCGAGAGTCCCTGGAAGCAGCATTCCATCCTCATAATTTGTAGGTACTTGGGGGCATATCTGCAGAAGCCCGAGAAGAAGCACTCCGTCCTCATAATTCATAGGGCACTCTGGGGCATATCCCAAAAGGCCCGAAAAGCAGCACTCCATTCTCATAATTCACAGCACACTCAAGGCATAACCTCAAGGGCCCGTGAAGCAGCACTCCATCCTTATAACTCATAGGCCATTCAGGGGCGTATCGCGAGGGGCACTAAAAGAAGCATTCTGTCCTAATAATTCTTAGGGCCATAGGGGGAATATCCCGAGTGGCCCGAGAAGAAGCATTGTGTCCTCATATTTCATAGAAATATGGGGGTTGAATCCCGGGGTTCTGAGAAGCAGCCTTCCATCCTCATAATTCCTAGGGCACTTGGGGGCATATCCCAAAGGCCCAAAAGAAGCTTTCTGTCCTCAAAAATTGTAGGGTCATGGGGGAACTATCCCCAGAGGCCCAGGAAGCAGCATTCCATCCTCATAATTCGTAGGGAACTCAGGGACATATCTCGAGGTGCCAGGGAAGCAGCACTCCATCCTCATAATTTGTAGGGCGATGGGGAGCATATCCCTAGGGGCCCAGAAGAAGCATTCCTTCCTCATAATTCTCAGCACACTCTGGGCATATGTGAAAAAGCCGGGAAGCAGCATTCTGTTCTCATAATTCATAGGGCACTCTGGGGTGTATGCCCAGAAGCCCGGAAAGCAGCATTCCATCCTCATAATTCATAGGGCACTCAGGGGCCTATCCCGTGGGGCCTGGAAAGCAGCATTCGGACCTAATAATTCGTAGAGCCTTATGGAGAGTAACCTAAGTGGCACTGTATGCAGCATTCCATTCTCATAATTAGTGGAACACTGGGGGCTGTATACCAAGGGGACCAGGGAGCAGCATTTGCCCCTCTTAATACATAGGGAACTTCAAGATGTATCTGGAGTAGCCCAAGAAGCAGCATTTCATCCTCAAAAATCCTAGGGTCATGGGGGAAGTATCCCAAGTGGCCCGGGAAGCAACATTCCCTCCTATAATTCATAGAGCACTAAGGAGCATATCCCAAGGGGATGTGGAAGTAGCATTCCATTCGCATAATTCGTAGGACACTGGGGGGGAGTATCCTGAGGAACCTGGAAAGAAGCATTCTGTCCTCATAACTGGTAGGGCACTAGGGGACATGTTTTGAGAAGCCCGGGAAGCAGCATTCCGTCCTCATAATTCGAAGTGCATTTGGGCGTGTATCTTGCATGGCCGGGGAAGCAGCATTCCCTTCTATAATTCGTAGAGCACAAGGGGGCGTATGCTATAGGGCACTCTGGGGTGTATGCCCAGAAGCCCGGAAAGCAGCATTCCATCCTCATAATTCATAGGGCACTCAGGGGCCTATCCCGTGGGGCCTGGAAAGCAGCATTCGGACCTAATAATTCGTAGAGCCTTATGGAGAGTAACCTAAGTGGCACTGTATGCAGCATTCCATTCTCATAATTAGTGGAACACTGGGGGCTGTATACCAAGGGGACCAGGGAGCAGCATTTGCCCCTCTTAATACATAGGGAACTTCAAGATGTATCTGGAGTAGCCCAAGAAGCAGCATTTCATCCTCAAAAATCCTAGGGTCATGGGGGAAGTATCCCAAGTGGCCCGGGAAGCAACATTCCCTCCTATAATTCATAGAGCACTAAGGAGCATATCCCAAGGGGATGTGGAAGTAGCATTCCATTCGCATAATTCGTAGGACACTGGGGGGGAGTATCCTGAGGAACCTGGAAAGAAGCATTCTGTCCTCATAACTGGTAGGGCACTAGGGGACATGTTTTGAGAAGCCCGGGAAGCAGCATTCCGTCCTCATAATTCGAAGTGCATTTGGGCGTGTATCTTGCATGGCCGGGGAAGCAGCATTCCCTTCTATAATTCGTAGAGCACAAGGGGGTGTATCCTGAAAAGACGGGGAAGTAGCATTTTGTTCTCATAATTCATAGGGCACTAGGGTGCGTGTCCCGATGGACCCCTGAAGCAGCATTCTGACCTCATAATTTGTAGGGCACTAAGGGGATATCCTGAGGGTCCCAGGAAGCAGCATTCTGTCCTCATAAATCGTAGGGCACTCGGGGATGGTTGACAAGAAGCCCGGCAAGTAGCAATCCATGCTCGTAATTCATAGGGCACACAGGTACGTATCTCGAGGTGCCACGGAAGCAGCATTTCATCCTCATAATTTTTAGGGCCATGGGAGCATATCCCAAGGGGCTCGGAAAAATCATTCTGTCCTCATAATTCGCAGGACACTCGAGGTATAACCGGAATGGCCCCGGAAGCAGCATTCTGCCGTCATAATTCTCAGGGCACTCGGGGACGAATCCTGTGAAGCCAGGACGCAGCATTTTGTCCGAACAACTTGTAGGGCCATGGGGAGCATATCCCAATGAGCACAGGAAGCAGCATTCTGCCCTAATAATTTGTAGTGCCTTGAGGAGCATATCCCGATGGGCCCGGAAACAGCGTTCTGGCCTCACAATTCGCAGCACACTCGGGGCATATCTGGAAGGGCCCGTGAAGCAGCATTCCTTCCTCATAATACATAGGACATTCACGGACGTATCCTGAGGGGCCCGAAAAGCAGCATTCGGTCCTAATAATTTACAGGGCCATAGGGGGAGTATCCCAAGTGGCCCGGGAAGCAGCATTCCATCCTCATAATTAGTGGAACAGTAGGGGCTACATCTCTAGGGGACCATGGAGTAGCATTTCCTCCTTTTAATACGTAGGGAATTTGGGGGCATATCCTGAGCGGCCCGAGAAGCAGCATTCCATCCTCAAAAATCCTAGGGTCATGGGGGGAGTATTCCAATTGGCCCAGGAAGCAGCATTCTGTCCTCATGATTCAGAGCGCAGTTTGGGTGCATCCCAAAGGGCCCGGGAAGCAGCATTCCCTCCTATAATTCGTAGAACACTAGGGAGCGTGTCCCGAGGGGATGGGAAAGTAGCATCCATTCTCATAATTCACAGGGCACTGGGGGTGGGGGTATCCTGAGGAACGCGGAAAGAAGCATTCTGTCCTCATAACTCGTGGGGCATTCGGGGACAAATTTCGAGAAGCCTGGGAAGCAGCATTCCATCCTCATAGTTCCTAGGGCACACAGAGTTGTATGTCAAGGGTCCTGGGAAGAGAATTATGTAATCATAATTCATAGGGCCATGGGTGGATTTTCCAGAGGGGCCCGGCAAGCAGCATTCTATATTCTTATTTCATAGAGAACTCCGGGCCTATGCTCAGTGTCCCGGGAAGCAGCATTCCTTCCTCATAATTTGTAGTGCAATTTGGGGTATATTCCCTGAAGCCTGAGAAGCAGCATTCCGTCCTCATAATTCATAGGGCACTGTGGGGGCATATCCCTAGGTCGCGAAAAGCAGCATTCGCTCCTAATAATTCTTAAGGCCTTAGGGGGAGTATCCTGAGTAGCCTGGAAAGCAGCATTCCAAACCTCATAATTAGTAGAACACTCAGGGGCGTATCCCTAGTGGCCCCGGAAAGCAGCATTTCGTCCTCATAATTCGCAGCACACTGGGGGCATATCCTGAAGGGCCCCAGAAGCAGCATTCTGTCCTCGTAGTTCGAAGGGCACTCAGGGTGTATCCTTAGGGACCGGGGAAGCAGCATTCCCTCCTATAATTCGTAGAGCACTAGTGAGCATATCCCGAGGGGATGGGGAAGTACAATTTTGTTTTCATAATTCATAGGGCACTCAGAGGCCCGTCCCGAAGGGCCCGGAAAGCAGCATTGTGACCTCATAATTCGTAGGGCACTGAGGGGTTAACCTGAGGGGCCCGGGAAGCAGCATTGTGTCCTCAATACTTGGAGGGCACTTGGGTACATATGTCATGAAGCCCAGGAAGCAGAAATCCATCCTCATAATTCGAAGGGCACTCCCGGGAGTATCCAGTTTGTCCCGTGTAGCAGCATTCAGTCCTCATAGTTGGTAGGGTATTCGAGGACGTATCCTGATGGGCCCAGGAAGCAGGATTTTGTCCTCATAATTCGTAGGGCACTCGGGGGCATATCCCACGGGTCCCGGGAAGCAAAATTCCATCCTCATAATTCGTAGGGCACTCGCGAGTGAGTCCTGAAGAGCCCGAGTAGAAGCATTCTATCCTCGTAATCCATAGGACACTCGGAGACATATCCCGAGGGCTTCGGGAAGCAGCATTCTGTCCTCATAATTCATAGTGCCATGGGAGATGTATCCCAAAGGGCCTGGAATGCAGCATTCCAACCTCATAATTCGTATGGCACTCGGAAGTGTACTCCGAGGGGCCTGGGAAGCAGCCTTTTTTCCTCCTAATGCATAGGGTCCTCGGGGGCATATCCCGAGAGGCCGGGGAAGAATCATTCCGTTCTCATAGTTGGTAGGGCCTTGTGTGGCATATTTTGAGGAGCCCGGTAAACAGCATTCCATCCTGTAATTGCTTGGCCACTCTGGGTCGTATGCTGAGGGGCCTGGGAAGCAGCATTCTTTCCTCATAATTTATGGGGTACTCAAGGGCACATTCTGAAGGTCCCATGAAGAAGCATTCTTTGTAAAGATTTGTAGGGCATTCAGGGGCGTATTCCGAGGGTAACAGGAAGCAGATTTCCATCCTCATTTTCCTAGGCCCATGGGGACCATACCCCACAGTGCCCAGGAAGCAGTTATCCGTCCTCATAAATCTTAGGGTACTTGGGGGTACATCCCAAGGTCCCCAGAAAGCAGCATTCCATCCTCATAATTCATTGGGCACTCTGGGTTGTATCCCGAGGGGCTCTGAAAAGCAGCATTCCATCCTAATAATTCGTTAGGCCATAGGGGGATTATCCTGAGTGGCCCGGAAAGCAGCATTCCATCCTCATAATTAGTAGAACACTCAGGGGCATATCCCTAGTGGCCTGGTAAGCAGCATTCCATCCTCATAATTAGTAGAACACTCAGGGGCATATCCCTAGTGGCCTGGTAAGCAGCATTCCATCCTCATAAGTCGAAGGGCACTCAAGGGTTTATCCTGAGGGACCAGGGAATCAGCATTTCCTCTTTTAATTCATAGAGCACTAGGGAACCTATGCTGAGGGGATGGGGAAGTAGCATTTTGTTCTCAGAATTCATTGGGCACTCGGAGGCCTGTCCCGATGGGCCCAGGAAACAGTGTTGTGACCTCATAATTCGAAGGGCACTCCCGGGAGTGTCCAGTTTGGCCCGTGTAGCAGCATTCAGTCCTCATAATTGGTAGAGCACTTGAGGGTGTATCCTGAGAAGCACAGGAAACAGCATTCCGTACTCATAATTGGTAGAGCATTCGAGGATGTATCCTGATGGGCGCGGGAAGCAGCATTGTGTCCTCTTAAGTCCTAGGGCACTCTTGGACATCCTGAGGGGCCCAGGAAGCAGCCTTTTATCCTCCTAATGCATAGGGCACTGGGGGCAGTATTCTGAGAGGCCCAGGAAGTAGCATTCCATCCTGATAATTTGTAGGGCACTCAGGGATGTATCCTGAGGAGCACAGGAAGCAGCATTCCATCCTCATAATTTTTAGGGCCATGGGGAGCATATTCCTTGGGGCCTGGAAAAAACATTCTTGCCTCATAATTCGCAGCACACTACTGGCATATCTGGAAGGGCCCGGGAAGCAGCATTCTGTACTCATAATTCGTAGGGCACTCAGGGACGTATCTCGAGGTGTCAGGGAAGCAGCATTTCATCCTCATAATTTGTAGGGCCATGGGGAGCATATCCCGAGGGCCCCAGAAAAAGCATGCCTTCCTCATAATTCGCATCACACTCAGGGCATATCCAGAAGGGCCTGGGAAGCAGCATTCCATCCTCATAATTGGTAGGGCATTCGAGGACGTATCCTGATGGTTCCGGGAAGCAGCATTACGTCCTGATAATTCATAGGGCACTCGGGGGCATATCCCAAGGGTCCCGGGAAGCAAAGTTCCATCCTCATAATTGGTAGGGCACTCACGGGTGAGTCCCGAGGAGCCCGAGAAGCAGCATTCCATCCTCATAATTCATAGGACACTCGGGGACATATCCCGAGGGCCTCGGGAAGCAGCATTTTGTCCTCATAATTCACAACGCCATGGGGGGCATTTCTCAAAGGGTCCGGGAAGCAGCATTTCAACCTCATAATTTGTAGGGCACTTGGAGGTGTATTCTGAGGGCCCTGAAAGCAGCCTTTTATCCTCCTAATGCCTAGGACACTCGGAGGCATAGCCCGAGAGGCCGGAGGAGAAGCAGTCCATTCTTATATTTCGTAGGACCTTGTGGGGCATATTTTGAGGGGCCTGGGAAGCAGCATTCAGTCCTGCTAATTGCTAGGCCACTCTGGGGCGTATGGTGAGGGGCCTGGGAAGCAGCATTTCTTCTTTATAATTCATGGATCACTCAAGGGCATATTCCGAGTGCCCATGAAGCAGTATTCTTTTGTAAAGATACATAGGGCATTCGAAGGCGTATTCCGAGTGTCCCAGGAAGCAGATTTTCATCCTCATTTTTTAGGGCCATGGGGAGCGTATCCCACAGTGCCCAATAAGTAGCTATCTGTCCTCATAATTCCTAGGGCACTCAGGGGCACATCTCGAGGTCCCCAAAAAGCAGCATTGCGTCCTCAAAATTCATGGGGTACAAGGGGGCATATTCTGAGGGGTCCCGAAGCATACTTCTGTCCTCATAACTCATAGGGCACTCTTGGACATATCCTGAGGGGCCTGAGAAGCAGCCTTTTATCCTCGTAATGCATAGGGCAGTTGGGGCCATACTCCGAGAGGGCCGGGAAGCAGCATTCCATCTTCATAATTCGTAGGGCACTCAGGGATGTATCCTGAGGAGCACAGGAAGGAGCATTCCATCCTCATAATTTGTAGGGCCATAGTGGGCATATCCTGAGGGGCCGGGAAATAGCATTCTGCCCCTGTAATACATAGGGCGATGAGGGGAGTATCCCGAGGATCCTGGGAAGCAGCGTTCCATTTTATTAATTCGAATGGCCATGGGTGCATATCTCGAGATGCCCAGGAAGCAGTATTCCGTCCTCATAATGCAGAGGGCACTCAGGGACGAATGCCCAGGAGCAAAGGATGCAGCATTCTGTCCTAACAATTTGTTGGGCCATGGGGAGCATATCCCGAGGAGCACAGGAAGCAGCATTCCGTCCTCATAATTGGTAAGGCCAGGGAAAGCATATCGCGAGGGGCCCGGAAAAAGCATTCCATCCTCACAATACGCAGAACACTCAGGGCATATCTGGAAGGGCCCGGGAAGCAGCATTTCCTCCTATAATCCATAGAGCACTATGGAGCGTATCCCGAGGGGATGGGGAAGTAGCATTCCGTTCTCATAATTCGTAGGGCACAGGGAGTAGGGTATCCTGAGGAACCCAGAAAGAAGCCTTCTGTCCTCATAACTCGTAGAGCACTAGGGGACATATTTCGAGAAGCCCGGGAAGCAGCATTCCGTCCTTAAAATTTGTAGAATTATGGGGGCCGAATTCCGAGTGTCTGGGAAGCAGCCTTCCTTCCTCATAATTCCTAGGGCACTTAGGGGCGTATCCCTAGAAGCCCAGGAAGCAGCATTCCTTCCTCATAAATCATAGGGCCATGGGGGGAGTATCCCGACTGGCCTGGAAAGCAGTATTCTGTCCTCATATTTCATATCGTGGGGCTTCTCCTGAGGGACCCGAGAAGCAGCATTCCGTCCTCATAATTCGAAGAACCATGGAGTGCTTATCTCGACAATTCCAGGAAGCAGCATTCTGTCCTCATAACTTGTAGATTCATGGGTAGCTTTTCCCATGCAGCCCCAGAAGCAGTATTCTGAAACCCTAATTCATAGTGTAAAGAAGGGCTTATCCTGAGTAGTCCGGGAAGCAGCATTCCGTCCACATATTTCATTGGGCACTCTGCTGCGAATCCCGAAGGGCCCATGAAGCAGCACGACGTCCTCATAATTCGAAGTGCATTTGGGGGTGTATCCGGCATGGCCGGGGAAGCAGCATTCCATGCTGTAATTTGTAGAAAACAAGGGGGCGTATCCCAAAAGGACGTGGAAGTAGCATTTTGTTTTCATAATTCATAGGGCACTCAGAGATGTTTTCCGATAAACCCCGGAAGCATCATTCTGACCTCATAATTCATAGGGCACTAGAGGGGTATCCTGAGGGGCCCGGGAGGCAGCATTCTATCCTCATAACTCGTAGGGCACATGGGCACGTATGACAAGAAGCCCAGCAAGCAGCAATCCTTCCTCATAATTCGAAGGGCATTCACAGGGGTATCCAGTTTAGCCTGTGTAGCAGCATTCTGTCCTCATGATTCGCAGGGCACCCAGGGATCTATCTCGAGGTGCCAGGGAAGCAGCATTCCAACTTCAAAATTTGTAGGGCCACGGGGAGCATATCCTGAGAGGTCTGGAAAAACCATTCCATCCTCATAATTCACAGCGCACTCGAGGCATATCTGGAAGGGCCCGGGAAGCACATTCTGTCCTCATAATTCCTAGGGCACTCGGGGGTGTATCCTCAGAAGCCCGGAATAAAGCATTCCATCCTCATAATTCATAGGACACTTGGGAATATCCCAAGGGGCCTGAAAAGCAGCATTCGGTCCTAATAATTCATAAGGCCATAGGGAGAGTATCTCCAGTGGCCCTGGAAGCAGCATTCCATCCTCATAATTAGTGGAACACTCAGGGCTGTATCCCTAGAAGAACAGGGAGCAGCATTTCCCCTCTTAATACTTTGGAAATTTGGGGGCGTATCCCAAGCGGCCCGAGAAACAGGATTCCATCCTCAAAAATCCTAGCGTCATGAGAGGAGTATACCGAGTGGCCTGGGAAGCAGCAGCATTCTCTCCTCATGATTCAGAGCACACTCCGGGTGTATCCTGAAGGGCCCGGGAAGCAGCATTTCCTCCTATAATTCATAGAGCACTAGGGAGCATATCCAAAGGGGATGGGGAAGTAGCATTCTGTTCTCATAATTCAAAGGGCACTGGGGTGGGGGGGGTATCCTGAGGAACCCTGAAAGAAGAATTCTGTCCTCTTAAATCATGGGGCACTCGGGGACAAATTTTGAGAAGCCTGGGAAGCAGCACTCCATCCTCACAGTTCGTAAGGCTCTCATGGGCATATCTTGAAGGGCCTGTGAAGCAACATTCCGTCCTTATAATTCCTAGGAAACTCAGGGTCGTATGTCGAGGTTCGCAGGAGCAGAAATATGTCATCATAATACATACGGCCATGGGTGGCATTTCCAGAGGGGCCTGGCAAGCAGCATTCTATATTCTTAATTCATAGAGAACTCTGGGCCTTTCCTCAGTGTCCCAGGAAGCAGCATTCCTTCCTCATAATTCGTATAGCCATGGGGGATGACTCATGAAAAAGAATTCTGTCCTCATAATGTGTAGGGCCATGGTGGGGGGCATATCCTGAGGGACCTGAAAACAGCATTCTGCTCTTGTAATACATAGGGCGACATGGGCAGTATCCCGAGGGGCCCGAAAAGCAGCATTCCATCCTAATAATTATTAGGGCCATAGGGGGAGTATCCTGAGTGGCCCGGAAAGAAGCATTTTATCCTCATAATTAGAAGAACACTCAGGGGCATATCCCTAGTTAGGGTATCCTGAGGAACACAGAAAGAAGCCTTCTGTCCTCATAACTCGTAGAGCACTAGGGGACATATTTCGAGAAGCCCGGGAAGCAGCATTCCGTCCTTAAAATTTGTAGAATTATGGGGGCCGAATTCCGAGTGTCTGGGAAGCAGCCTTCCTTCCTCATAATTCCTAGGGCACTTAGGGGCGTATCCCTAGAAGCCCAGGAAGCAGCATTCCTTCCTCATAAATCATAGGGCCATGGGGGGAGTATCCCGACTGGCCTGGAAAGCAGTATTCTGTCCTCATATTTCATATCGTGGGGCTTCTCCTGAGGGACCCGAGAAGCAGCATTCCGTCCTCATAATTCGAAGAACCATGGAGTGCTTATCTCGACAATTCCAGGAAGCAGCATTCTGTCCTCATAACTTGTAGATTCATGGGTAGCTTTTCCCATGCAGCCCCAGAAGCAGTATTCTGAAACCCTAATTCATAGTGTAAAGAAGGGCTTATCCTGAGTAGTCCGGGAAGCAGCATTCCGTCCACATATTTCATTGGGCACTCTGCTGCGAATCCCGAAGGGCCCATGAAGCAGCACGACGTCCTCATAATTCGAAGTGCATTTGGGGGTGTATCCGGCATGGCCGGGGAAGCAGCATTCCATGCTGTAATTTGTAGAAAACAAGGGGGCGTATCCCAAAAGGACGTGGAAGTAGCATTTTGTTTTCATAATTCATAGGGCACTCAGAGATGTTTTCCGATAAACCCCGGAAGCATCATTCTGACCTCATAATTCATAGGGCACTAGAGGGGTATCCTGAGGGGCCCGGGAGGCAGCATTCTATCCTCATAACTCGTAGGGCACATGGGCACGTATGACAAGAAGCCCAGCAAGCAGCAATCCTTCCTCATAATTCGAAGGGCATTCACAGGGGTATCCAGTTTAGCCTGTGTAGCAGCATTCTGTCCTCATGATTCGCAGGGCACCCAGGGATCTATCTCGAGGTGCCAGGGAAGCAGCATTCCAACTTCAAAATTTGTAGGGCCACGGGGAGCATATCCTGAGAGGTCTGGAAAAACCATTCCATCCTCATAATTCACAGCGCACTCGAGGCATATCTGGAAGGGCCCGGGAAGCACATTCTGTCCTCATAATTCCTAGGGCACTCGGGGGTGTATCCTCAGAAGCCCGGAATAAAGCATTCCATCCTCATAATTCATAGGACACTTGGGAATATCCCAAGGGGCCTGAAAAGCAGCATTCGGTCCTAATAATTCATAAGGCCATAGGGAGAGTATCTCCAGTGGCCCTGGAAGCAGCATTCCATCCTCATAATTAGTGGAACACTCAGGGCTGTATCCCTAGAAGAACAGGGAGCAGCATTTCCCCTCTTAATACTTTGGAAATTTGGGGGCGTATCCCAAGCGGCCCGAGAAACAGGATTCCATCCTCAAAAATCCTAGCGTCATGAGAGGAGTATACCGAGTGGCCTGGGAAGCAGCAGCATTCTCTCCTCATGATTCAGAGCACACTCCGGGTGTATCCTGAAGGGCCCGGGAAGCAGCATTTCCTCCTATAATTCATAGAGCACTAGGGAGCATATCCAAAGGGGATAGGGAAGTAGCATTCTGTTCTCATAATTCAAAGGGCACTGGGGTGGGGGGGGTATCCTGAGGAACCCTGAAAGAAGAATTCTGTCCTCTTAAATCATGGGGCACTCGGGGACAAATTTTGAGAAGCCTGGGAAGCAGCACTCCATCCTCACAGTTCGTAAGGCTCTCATGGGCATATCTTGAAGGGCCTGTGAAGCAACATTCCGTCCTTATAATTCCTAGGAAACTCAGGGTCGTATGTCGAGGTTCGCAGGAGCAGAAATATGTCATCATAATACATACGGCCATGGGTGGCATTTCCAGAGGGGCCTGGCAAGCAGCATTCTATATTCTTAATTCATAGAGAACTCTGGGCCTTTCCTCAGTGTCCCAGGAAGCAGCATTCCTTCCTCATAATTCGTATAGCCATGGGGGATGACTCATGAAAAAGAATTCTGTCCTCATAATGTGTAGGGCCATGGTGGGGGGCATATCCTGAGGGACCTGAAAACAGCATTCTGCTCTTGTAATACATAGGGCGACATGGGCAGTATCCCGAGGGGCCCGAAAAGCAGCATTCCATCCTAATAATTATTAGGGCCATAGGGGGAGTATCCTGAGTGGCCCGGAAAGAAGCATTTTATCCTCATAATTAGAAGAACACTCAGGGGCATATCCCTAGTGGCCCCGGAAGCAGCATTCTGTCTTCAGAGTTCGGAGGGCACTCAGGGGTTTATCCTGAGGGACCGGGGAAGCAGCATTCCCTCCTATAATTCGTAGAGCACTAGGGAGCGTATCCTGAAGGGGACGGGGAATTAGAATTGCGTTCTCATAATTCGTAGGGCACTCGGAGGCCTTTCCCGATGGGCCCGGGAAGCAGCATTGTCACCTCATAATTCGTAGGGCAATGGGGGTTACCCTGAGGTCCCCGGGAAGCAGCATTTTGTCCTCAATACATGGAGGGCACTCATGGACGTATGTCATGAAGCCCAGGAAGCAGCAATCCATTCTCATAATTCGAAGGGCACTCCCGGGAGTATCCTGTATGGCCCGTGTAGCAGCATTCAGCCCTCATAATTAGTAGGGCACTGGAGGGTGTATCCTGAGAAGCACGGGAAGCAGCATTCCATCCTCATACTTGGTAGGGCATTCGAGGACGAATCCTGATGGGCCCGGGAAGCAGCATTGTGTCCTCATAAGTGGTAGGGCACTCAGGGGCATATCCCGAGGGGCCCAGGAAGCAGCGTTCTGTCCTCATAACTTGTAGGGTACTCTTGGACATATCCCGAGTGGCCCGGGAAGCAGCATTCTGACCTCATAATTCATAAGGCACTCGGAGGTGTATTCCGAGGGGCCCAGGAAACAGACTTTTATCCTCCTAATGCATAAGGCACTCGGGGCCATATTCCAAGTGGCCTGGGAAGCAGCATTCCATCATCATAATTCCTAGGGCACTCAGGGATGTATTCTGAGGAGCACAGGAAGCAGAATTCCATCCTCATAATTTGTAGGACTGTGGTGGGCATATCCTGAGGGGCCTGGAAACAGCATTCTGTCTGTGTAATATATAGGGCGATGGGGGGAGTATCCTGAGGGTCTCGGGAAGGAGCATTCCGTTTTCATAATTTGAATGGCCATGGGGGCATATCTCCAGAAGCCCAGGAAACAGCATTCCATCTTCATAATTCAGAGGGCACTCAGGCATGTTTCCTGCAGAGCACAGGAAGAAGCATTCTGTCCTCATAATTTGTAGGGCCATGGGGAGCATATCTCAAGGGGCCTGGGAAGCAGAATTTCATCCTCATAATTCCTAGGACCATACAAGTCTTATCTCGAAGGGTCCGGGAAACAGTATTCTGTCCTCATAATTCGTAGAAATATGGGGGCTGAATCCCGAAGCTCCGAGAAGCAGCTTTCCGTCCTCATAATTCGTAGGGCACTCCGGGGCATATCCAGAGGGGCCCAAAAAGCAGCATTCCATCCTCAAAAATCATAGAGTCATTGGGAACGAATCCCCAGTGGCCCAGGAATCAGCATTCCATCCTCATAATTCACAGCACACTCGGAGAATATCCAGAAGGGCCCGGGAAGCAGCAATCTGTCCTCATAATTCGTAGTGCACACAGGGATGTATCTCGAGGTGCCAGAGAAGCAGCATTCTGTCCTCATAATTTGTAGGGCCGTGGCGAGCGTATCGGGAGGGGCCCAGTAAAACCATTCCATCCTCATAATTCACAGCACACTCGGGGCATATCGGGAAGGGCCTGTGAAGCAGCATTCTGTCCTCATAATTCATAGGGCACTCAGGGGTGTATCCCCAGGGGCCCTAAAAGCAGCATTCTGTCCTAATAACTCATAGGGCCATAGGAAGAGTATACCAAGTGGCCTGGGAGGCAGCATTCCATCCTCATAATTAGTGGAACACACGGTGTGTATCTCAAGGGGACCAGGGAGCAGCATTTCCCCCTCTTAATACGTACGAAACTTGAGGGCATATCCCGAGGGGCCCGAAAAGCAGCATTCCATCCTTAAATATCCTAGGGTCATGGGGGGAGTAGCCCCAGGGGCTGCGGAAGCAGCATTCTGTCCTCATGATTCAAAGAGCACTCCAGGCATATCTCAAAGGGCCCGGGAAGCACCATTCCCTCCTATAATTCAGAGAGCACTAGGGAGCGTATCCCAAGGGGATGGGGAAGTAACATTACGTTCTCATAATTTGCAGGGCACTGGGGGCGGGGGGGGTGTATCCTGAGGAACCCAGAAAAAAGCATTCTGTCCTCGTAACACATAGGGCACTCGGGGACATATTTTGAGATGCCCGGGAAGCAGCATTCCATCATCATAATTTGAAAGGCACTCAAGGGCATATCCTGAAGGGCCTGTGAAGCAACATTTCGTCCTCATAATTCCTAGGGCGCTTGGATCGTATGCTGAGAGTCCCGGGAAGCAGAATTATATCATCATAATTCGTAGGGCCATGGGTGGCATTTCCAGAGGGGCCCAGCAAGCAGCATTCTATATTCAAAATTCATAGAAAACACGGGGATTATCCTCAGTGTCCCAGGAAGCAGCATTCCTTCCTCATAATTTGTATAGCCATGGGGGAAGTGTTACAAGTGGCTCGTGAAAAAGCATTCTGTCCTCATAATTTTTAGGGCCATGTGGGGGTCATATCCTGAGGGACCTTTAAACAGCATTCTGCCCTTGTAATAGATAGGGCGATGGAGGGAGTATCCCCGGGACGCGAGAAGCAGCATTCCATCCTAATTTTTAGGGCACTCAGGGGTGTATCCACAGAAGCCTGAGAAGTAGCATTCCATCCTCATAATTCTTAGGGCACTCCAGGGCGTATCCCGAGGGGCCCTGAAAAGCAGCATTCCGTCCTAATAATTCTTAGGGCCATAGGGGGAGTATCCTGAATGGCCCGGAAAGCAGCATTCCATCCTCATAATTAGTACAACACTCAAGGGCGTATCCCTATCGGCCTGGGAAGCAGCATTCCATCCTCATAATTTGAAGCGCACTCGGGGGTGTATCCTGAGGGACCGGGGAAGAAGCATTTCCTCTTTTGATTCGTAGAGCACTATGGAGTGTACCCCAAGGGATGGGGATGTAGCATTGTGTTCTCATAATTCGTAGGGCAGAGGGGGGGTTATCCTGAAAGGTCCGGGAAGCAGCATTATGTTCTCAATACTTGGAGTCCACTTGGGGACTTATGTCATGAAGCCCAGGATGCAGCAATCCGTCCTCATAATTCGAAGGACACTCCTGGGAGTATCCAGTTTGGCCTGTG
>SJYC01111149.1:0-15842 GCA_006408675.1 Madoqua kirkii | reverse complement strand
ATATATATATATATATATATATATATATATAGTCATATTCTTATTTTATTCTTTTCCATTATAGATTGTTACAAGATATTGAATATAATTCCCTGTGCTATACAGACAATCCTTGTTTATATATTTTGAATTTTTGAATTGAGTATTCTGATCTTCACCTTTACAATACAGTGGCCTGAGTCTTTTGTATTTTAATACTGTTATGAACACTTTGGCACTTTTCTAAGCTGACCAATTGTGTTTCAAATAAATGATCCCAAACCCTTTGCTCTGAATAGTGTTTACCTCCTCTGTATCTAGCTTGTCTGTGTGGGAAAAGCAGTCTATATGCTTACTGACCCACCAGTAGTACAGACGGGTGGGGATGGCACCAGGCTGCTTTCCAGGCTTCTCTGATCTCTCCATTTCAGAAGCAGACTCAAGTCTCGGTGGTCTTTGCACTCACCACCTGGGCGGGCGAATGCAGCACCTGAATTTCTCAAGCTGTCTCCCATACGCAAAAAGGACCTGGAATCAAATGTCTTACAAAATGATTGAACAGTTCACCACAAGTAAAGTATGAATTGATGAGAAATAAAACTGACGACAGTTTATCTGTTATATTTACCACCAGGTTGACTTTTGCCAATAAAGACTTAAAGGGAAATACCTGTTCACTGGGGACATAATGCATGCTACCATTTAGTCACCACCATTTACTGATTGCAACTTATCAGGTGCTATACATGTATTTTTATATTTACATTTATTCATTTCATTTAACCCTGACAAAACTCTGCCTGCTTTATAGGAATTCATATCACCGTTTTCCACATAAGGAAATGGAAATGCAGAGAAACAAGATTACCCATAAAGGTCACACAGCTAAGAAAGAGAAACCTGGATTCAAATCCAGGTCTGTGGGATTTCAAAGTCCATGTTCTCAGAACTCTGTGCACTTTGCACAGGTTTGAGTATATAAAGATGAATAAGAAATAAACCTGGCTTTGAGAAGTTTACAGTCTAGCAGATCTTTATAAATACCTCTTACATTCCTAGGACTACCAGGGATCGACCAGCCCAACCCTTAGCAACACAGGCCCATCTGCACATTGAGTGTGCCTGCCTTCCTCACAGGCTTGAAGGCTTCAAGTCCCTTAGGTTCGGGTGAGGCGGTAGATGGGACAAGAGGATGGAGGTTAGGAAAACAATTAAACACTTTAGGGAATAGCCCTCATAAATTGAGCCATTCAAATATATAGTATTTTCAAATACATGAGAAATACAATGAAAAACGTACACTGCAGGACTTTCAACCCAAATGTCTAGAAGCATAAGTGAATCAGACTTCCTCTAGTTGAGTTGTCAGATAAGATACAGGATGCCTCATAAAATTTGAAATTCTAATAAATAATATTTTCAGTATAAATATATCTCAAATATTGCATGAGCTAAATTTGAACTAAAATGCATATATTTATGCTGAAGTATTTTTACTAAAATTAATTCATTTATCTGAAATTCAAGTTCAACTGGGCATTCTGTACTTTAATTTGCTAAATCTAGCAACCCTAGACTCCAGGGGAAATGGGCTGATAATTAATTCTATATTGCTCCCGTCTTCATCTTTGCCCTTTGAATAGCCTGACCTACTAGATATTAAGCTGCTGAGACACATGTAAAAGCAAGCCACTGGCATCCTCCAGGCAAAAAGAAATGAACATTTTCCCAGGATACCCTTCACTTACCACTAGGTTTTCTCTTACCCCTTTTAACAAGGCCACTTTAAGACCTGGTATGCTCTAGGCATGTTTACTTTGAAAAGTTTCATCACATGTCATACCCCAAACAATAAAATATATCCATATTAATATCTTTGTCTCTATCTATAGGAGCAGAGTTCACTTGTAGGTGACTTGGTTGACCCAGTGTTAAGCAGTTATTCAAGTATACATTTATTGACTTCACTATTTTTATTTTTTCCTACTGTACAACCAATATTTTTTCCAAGTCTCAACCACTTTCACAGCCAGATGCAAAACACATAGGTCCCAGGTTCTGTACCTTGCATAACAAATGGATAAAATGATGTTTCTTGTCTCTTTCCATTCTGTGAGGGCTGGCTGGACCTAGGCAGTTCATGGACACTTGATTTTATGCCTGGAAAGACTGTTGGAAATGCCAACAGGCTTTACATTTTTTCAGCTGAATCCTTGCCAAACACATTGGCCAAAGAAGCATGACCCTTAACTAGGGCTCCCCTTGTCCCAGCTTAGCCACTTATGAAACCAATAACCCAGAGTCCTATCTGAGCCTCATGTACAGTAAAATAAATAAATAAATAAATAAATAAATAAATAATCACATATCCTATCCTACTTCCTTCTTAGAAGGATTAAATTTGATCTGATCAAAGTGCTTTAGAAATTCTGAAGTGCTCAAAGATAATTAGTAACCACCCTCTGTATCTTTTTTTTTTTTGACTGAACTGAACTGATAGTTTATTACAAGGTGTTGAATATAGTTCCCTATGCTATGTAATGAATCTTTGTAGTTTATCTATTTTATATCTAGTTGGGTATATCTGTTAATCCCTTCTTCCCAATTTATTCTACCCCTCCACTTTGGTAACCATAAGTTTGCTTTCTTTTCTTTTTTAATATAAATTTATTTATTTTAATTGGAGGTTAATTACTTTACAATATTATATTCTCACCCTCTGCATCTTATCAACAGACTTTCAGGGTGAATTTATGCAAGGTACTTCTGTAATTAAAAAAATATACTCAAAATATCAACACTTTTTCTGAACAATAAATCTGAATGTTACACTACATCTCCTTAAAGCGAGATTTCTCTGCTTCAACTAAACTAACACAGAAAGGCAGGCTCTCTTAATCAGCAAAATTGTCAATGTCACCATGTAGGTATCTGAGTCAATTAGTTGGGCATTTTGATAGGTTAGACTTATTTTCAAAGTTGTTTGTGAAACGTATTTAATTGGTTTGTCTGTTTTGATTTTGAGTGTAAGTCGCTGTAGCTGTCCATGTAATTATGGCAGTTTTGCAACAAACCACAGGAAAAAAACAGTTGTTCAGTCTGAAGGAAGGACAGAGATTCTGTGTGTACATTGTATATAAGGCCTTCTGGCTGTGAGTATTAAACTGTGATATAATGAAGACCTTGTATTTCTTGTATATGAGGCCAGAACTCTTCTTATACTGCCAGAGATCCAACAGCCTCTAAAGACTGGGAGTAGCTGCTGCCAAAAATGACTGAGTGTCATGAAAACACTTCTACTGTACAGTATGATCATGGCAGGGTCCATGGGAAAGACTTGAATTTGAAAACAGCATTTATAGTTTATCTGAGTTAATTTAGTGGTTCCTAACAGCTGGATGTATGTGGGGGTGGGGGTCGTGGGGGGGGTCCCTGTAGGTGTGCACATGCTCATTTTAATACTGTTTAGAGTCCAAATGTAAATCCAAATGCAGTAGTTGTGCAACTTACACTAATCAATTCCATAGGAGAACTGGGACAAGTAAAAGCTTTAAAGGCCTTGCTGACAGTCACTAAAGGATACTGTTCATTAAGGATACAGTTTTATCTCAAATACATGACATTTGTCCATTCATCTTCCTTTTCTGCTCTATTGCATCTTTAGGTTTTTAGGTTAAACTACCTAGAAAATGTTCACAGATTTAAATTTTCACCATCAGTGAGCATGATTTTTATTTATTTATTTTTCTCCTCCCGAAGATGCAATTGCCATCTTGATTTTGCCAAAGGAGATGTCAAGAAAGGTATATTGACATTGATTGGGTTCTTATCATGTTATAAAGAAGTACATGCTAAATGCTTTTTATGTACACTATTCAAATCCATTGAGCAGCCTGTGGGGGCTACCCTGGTAGCTCAGACAATAAAGAATCTGCCTGCAATGCAGGAGCCCCAGGTTCAATCCCTGGGTTGGGAAGATCTCCTGGAGGGGGGCATGGCAACCTACTCCAGTATTCTTGCCTGGAGAATTCCATGGACAGAGGAGCCTGGAAGACTACAATTCATGCGGTGACAAAGAATTGGACATGACTGAGTGACTAAGAACAGCACAGCAGACCCTGGAGCCAGTACACTCAGTACCCTCAGTTTATGGGTGAAAAACAGAGGCTTCAGTTTCAAAACAGGTGATTAGACATTCCCCATGACTAATAGTAAATTTATTTTCATTTTTTCCTTTTTTATAGAAAAGCTGCTCTTTTCCTCTCTCCCTTATACCAGATGCTGTTTCTAATCTTAAAAGCCATTATATTTTTGAAGGCATTATGAAAGGAAATGACGAAAAATATCTTCTCTTGCAGTCTCCCAAATCAGCATAGATTCTCCTCATTTGGTAAACACAGAAGCAGAGCCCCAACTAAAGACCAGAAAATGGATGAAACGTCCTCCTTGGCAGATTTACAGTCCCCTTCTCCAGACCACTGAGCTGCCTGCATCCTCTCAGCTCTGGCAGACCCAACTCCCTCAGTCAGCACTAAGGATTTGCTGAGCTTGTTGTCAGCGGTGAGAATGTAAAAAGCAGGGACAGACCTGCTTTCCTCATCTATAAATGAGGTTACTGATGTCCACCTCACAGGGCAGCTGTAACACTGAAATTAGAGAACATGTCTGAACTTCATTTTTCTTCTAAGTGTTGGAAAAAACAAGAAAGGAAAGTTATTCATGTCAACAAGGCAGCCATGAATTCATCCAAAATGCTGCATTGAAATGAGTGTTTCTATTGTTACAGAATTATTTTTCATGTTCGCTTCGGAAAGCAATACAATATTGAGTCTATTAAATTTAATCTTTGATTTGATAAATTTGATAATCTTGTTAGAGAAAAGTTGCAGTACAAATTAGCCTTTCTTTCCCCTATATCTCTTAGAATAATAGTGTTTATTATAATTATTACTGTTAACAAAAGTACTTGTTATGTGCCAGATACCTAAGATAGTAAACAACTTGCTAGACATGGACATTACCGAGACAGCCACACTGCTGAGATGAAAAGCAGGAGGTTTAGAGTAAGATACTTTAGCCAGAAGTCACTCTACCAGCAAGTGGCAAATAGACCTAAAGCTATTCTAGAAGATTTCAGAACCCACCAATGAACTACTACACTATGCTATCTTAGGCTCACTTAGAATTCATGAGTGAGCTTGCCCATAATCTACAGTACAGCAGGTTTTTTAGTTTGTCTATAAGTTGAGCTAAAGTTACTAAAGATCAAATAGCATGATATCTGCTTCCCAGGCACTTGAAAAGGAAATAAACTGAAGAAGCTTAAAGCCTTAATCCAGTCCCATGTCCGTGTCTAACAGTCCATTGTGATCATGAAAAATTTTCCACAGACTCTTGACTTAACCTCAAAATCCTTCTAAACCTAGTGCCCCAAGTAAGAGCTGCTGTTCATTTATTTAGATATTATGTACAGGAGTACCAAGTATAGCACTCTCTTCTCAGAGTTAAGCAAGTGAGATGAAACTAATTCCTGTGTCTCACAAAAAAAAAAAACAAAACTGAAAGTGTACATAAACAAGGTACCTGTTTTTAAATTAAAACATTTAATTCCAGAGTTTTTAAGGTAACTTGTACTTATTTATGGAGCTAGAACTGAAATAACACCTCAAGAAGAAAGAAAATTTGATTTTTTTCTTTTAAGCAAAGCTTGTTCTTAAGTCCTTGTCTTCTTGCACAAAGCATGTGAGTACATTGTGTTTGGTTAGTTTGGCCTCTTCCTAGGTTTTGTCCATTTTGGACACTGTAAAACCACTCATCACCAGAAGCACATGCCCTTACTTTTATACAGGAATCTGTGAGGTTGAAAAGATAACTTTGTGGATGAAAGATAAGGCCACAATGGGTCTATACATGATTTTGGAGGTAGAGTCCGGAAACATTGCAAAACTAAAGTAAAATTTCTAAATTTCTAAAGAGAGGGCCTTTGCTTTCCCAAGAGCCAGATAAGGTTTGGGGCTCAATCCTATAAAGCCCAACTGCATTTCCTGAGTAGATATTGAACCCTAGGTACCATACCCAAATCTAGGTACAGAAGTGATTACAAAGCAGTTGTCAGCCTCATGTAGTTCACAGATGTCCATCCCTCTGCTTAGCAGCAGTGGCTCCCTGCTAGCCACCCACTGCTGTAGCCCTCAAGGTAAGATTCCCGTGGAGTCTTCCGCGGAGTCCCCTAACTCAGCTTTCCAGCCGGGCCAGCAGAGAGCTTCTGCCGACAGCCACTGTATCATATTTCTCTTCATAATGCACAGCCCTATCTGCTTTTCCTGACAAATGGAAAAATGTCTTTCGTTTCTTCCTAATGAGTTGCAGAAGAGGAAAACAAAGCACTAGGTAATTTCTCAATAGGTCAGCATGCTACATGAAATTCTTGGTAAATTACACTACCACATTTATAAAAATGTACATTTTTCAAATCTACATTTGAAAAATGGTTTGGAACAAGGAGAGGTTTGGAATGGAGAGACCAGTTAAGGAGCTATTGTAGTAATCCATGGGAGACATTATGATGGCCTGAAATCAGAGAGTGGCACTGGGTAAGTAGAGAAATACAAGGATTTTGAGAGCAAGAGCTGTGAAAAATGAGGCTCAAGATGTAGGCCTGGGAGAGCTCATAAAAGACTTTGTATCCCACATTAGGCTTCACTGGTGACTCAGTGGTAAAGAATCTGTTTGCAATGCAGGAGACATGGGTTAGATCCCTGGGTTAGGAAGATCCTCTGAAGGAGGAAATGGCAACCCAATCCAGTATTCTTGCCTAGAGAATCCCATGGACAGAGGAGCCTGGCAGACTGCAGGCTATGGGGTTGCAAAAGACTCGGACACGACTGAGCAACTAAGCACAGCACAGCACAGCACAGCACAGGGTATATAATGGCCTTCCCAGGGGGCACTAGTGGTAAGGAACCCGCCTGCCAATGTAAGAGATGTGTGTTCAGTCCCTGGGTCGGGAAGACCTCTGGAGGGGGAGGCACAGCAACACACCCTAGTATTCCTGTCTGGAGAATCCCATGGACAGAGGAGCCTGGAAGGCTACAGTCAATAGGATCACACAGAGTTGCACATGACTGAAGTAACTGAGCGAGCAAATAAGAAGATCAAAGAAAGAGAGATCAGTTCAGAGATCGTGGCAGTCTTACATCTGAGCAAGGAGGAGGCCCAAGCTAAGACTGCTGTTGTTGTTTAGTCACTAAATCTTGTCTGACTCTTTGCGACCCATGGACTGCAGCACGCCAGACTTCCCTGTCCATCATCAACTCCCGGAGTTTGCTCAAACTCTTGTCCATTGAGTCAGTGATGCCATCCAACCATCTCATCCTCTGTTGCCCCTTCTCCTCTTGCCCTCAATCTTTCTGGTTCCAGCAGAAAGGAGAGAGCAGCTTCCAGAAGTATTTAAGAAGCTAAATCAACAAAGCTTAGTGATTGGTTGAGAATGGGACAAAGATGTAGAGGGCAGGATAAATGTATGTCTGATTCATGTTTGATGTTTGGTAGAAACTAACACAGTACTGTAAAGCAATTATCCTTTATTTAAAAATAAATATTTTAAAATTTAAAAAAAAGAAGAAAACAGAGTCAAGGATGACTGACTCTCAGACTTTCTTGCCCTGAGTATCTGGGTTTAGATTAAAAATACAGAAGAAGAAACTGTTTGAAAAAATACAAATTCCTACCTGAATTTCAATGTATTTATTATCTTCTGAGCAAAAATTAAGCACTGCATAATGAGTCATGGAGTATATAACTCCATGAGAAAAATAACTCAAGAAACTCCAGAAAATAAACTTCGAAGACAAAACCAATTTTCAGCACAATTAGATATATAACAATCATTTCTACTATATGACCACAAAACCTGCCACATTGTGACCAATATGAACACATAGATTCCAAAAGCAAAGTGAATGAGAATGAGATGATCAAGAATAAAGTGAGAAGACAAATGCATTCTGTTACTTCCGTTACAGGTAGTATAGAGTAGCAGCTTTATACTATCTATAAGATGCCTGTAGACATTTATTAAAAGATGACTATGAAGAGCTGACACATAAACTTAATCCCATTTTCCTCTATGTTAGCTAAGTCTGCCAGAGGTAATGAATGTTATCCTGCAGGGAAGATGATAAGGCAAATGAAATTACTATTAAGCCATTTCTTCTTTCCATATACATAATAATATATAGTTCAGTAAAGATAAGGGTTCACAGTAATTAGAGAAGTGTAAATAAATATTTACCAAGATTGTCATTTAAATATCTTCAAATTAGATGCAAATGAAGAGCCTCAATTCTTGATCAAAGGAAGATAAATCCTGATTTGCATTTTCATCGTTATTTACTATCAATTGTAAAGCCATTGTCAAGGGAAAAAATGTCTATCTGAAACTAAAAGATTTTGCAAAGCTGACTTAGAGTAAAATAAAACACTCTCTTTATCTTGACCTATTTCCCCCTTTTATTCACCTCTCAAAGGAGGCGATGAATGGAGGTAGACTTTAAAGAAATTAAACAGATCAAGACAACTCATAGGCAAGTTTCAGACATCAACCCTTGATCATTTATATTAAAAACTAACACTTATCAAATTCTCTTTCCAAGTCAAATAAACAACCAGAAAGAGGCACTGCTAATTTGTCAAGGATACTTTAGACCAAATTACTGTACATAGCATGAACTGAGAATCGTATTTCAGTACATCTGCAACTCATGTCTCCATATAAAATTTGCCTCTTTTCTACTAGAAATGATGTATTTTTATCTAATACAGTTCTTTTTCCATATTATCTACATCTAGATGCTATTTTTCCATTTATATATTGCATTGCATGTCAACAGTTTACATTCCCAGAAATTTAGGCCTTAATATCACCACCATGATCAACATGATCAACATGATTATATTAATTATATTGCTGTTAGACTCTCTGGCATCAGACTGAGGTGATGTAATTACGGCTTCCAAGCAATGACTTTTATACTTTCTTTCTTCTTATATGTGGTGTGGAAGTCACTCAGTCATGTCCAACCTTTTGTGACCCCATGGACTGTAGTCTGCCAGGCTCCTCTGTCTATGGAATTTCCCAGGCAAGAACACTGGAATGGGTTGCCATTCCCTTCTCCAGGAGCTTTTCCCTAACCAGGGATTGAATGAATATGCTCAAGGAAAATTTTATCATTCTACTAACCAAAATTCTTAATTCTAATTTTACATAAGATTATTTCACTCCAACTGAAGTTAAAATTTCCTGTGAATGTGTCATATTATTTTCATCCAAGTTAACTCACTTTGATCCACTTTGATATACTTGGAAACCTCATACTTCCCCTCAGTTCTCTTCACTAGAGTTATCATCAAATGGTCCACTTTGAATGCAGTTTTACTTTGTCAAAGCCACAAGCAAATCTGCTAAAATCTTTGGAGTAGAAACTATAGACCATTGATGCCTTCATAGTTTTTCTGAATTTCAAGTGAATGACAACCACACATAAGATCTAATCAGTGCATGAGGCTTTGTGAACACAAAGACACATGAAAGATGTGTTAATTTTTTCTCTTATATTTTATACCACCAATCAAGCCATCACCAATGTGTAAAGAAATGTGATTTGAGACATTTTGGGAAAACATTCTCTTGATGATTTCCATCTTACCTGAAACCAATGTATTTATCTTCTCTCAGGATGAGAGGAACCTGTTATGAGTCATTTAAGAAGTTCAGCAACTTGGATGATTTCTGTCTGACCAACACTTGTCCCTTGTTTCTAATTTATGAAGAACATTCCAAGAAGCTTTTCTCCATAAAGAGAACAGTTATATATAGATAGACTCAATGGAAGTTTTTTTTTCTTTTTAGTGTTCCATTTACTAAGAACAACAGATGGACATTCCAAGCTGTTAATAAATGCAGACGAAAGATGATATGCTGGCTGGCTGGCTGGTACGTTAGCAGAGTTTTCCCAAAATGAAACAATGACTAAGCCAAGATAAATGCTCACCAGTTGTTCAAATCGGTGGGTCAGCACTTTTTTTACCAGGTAGTAAACACATGCAGTGTTGACTGGCAATTTGTCAGCATTTAATAATCATATAAATGTATGATATATTGATTTGAACATTGAGCACTTCATTGTTATCCTCAATAAAGGGCTTTGGAGGCAGAACACATAATTATTTTGTGATTCCATTTAAAAGGGTAGAGAGCTAATCAAGCATGCTGCTAATAAGAAACAATCAAATAAAGAGACCACACAGCTGTTAATTTCCATAATCTATACAGCATATTTCAGCTCGAATCGTAGACAACAACTCTATTCCAAAATCTTATTGTGGTGGTTTCACACAATATTCCATTTCTGTCTCCACTTTCCAGAAATATGGTTAAGGCAAAAATGGAATATACACAGATACACCATTGGACCAATGTGGATTATTAAAAAAATGATTGTGTAATCAAAATCTATACAAGGTTAACAAATGTTGCTTACAGTAACTGGGTACTTGAATGCCAACTTAAAGTAACCATTTTCAAATAAACTTGAGAATAAGGATCTGAAGTGTTTCACAGTGCCTAATGAGCCATCATCATCAACAATACAGTGCAAAAATGGAAAAAGAAAAATACTATTTGAAATGCAGTCTTCATGACTATTTTTAGATTTTCCACAGTATTATTTCCCTAATGCAAATGGCATGTGAATGACTACTTTTTCCTAGTTTAGATCTGAAACTGATGGCCTATGACCAAATAACCAGACAACAATTTTTATTCAGATTCCTTGATCCCTGATACACATAAAAATAGTATTAACTGTTTATATTAAATGGGACTGACCATCTGGCATGCATAAAGGCCATTCCAAGAATCTCTGTGGCACTCTTATTTCACACATATAGGCAAATATTGAAAGTTAGGTGAAAGAGGCCTTTTCATGGAAGCTGATGACAGTTATGAAGAACTTAATTACTATTTTTGTTCTAACTTGAATTATTCAAAACATCCAGAAGAGTCTTTGCAATCAAAAGAATGGAATCTGGGGCTTCTCTGGTGGTTCAGTGGTAAAGAAGCCACCTGCCAGTGCAGGAGACATGGGTTCAATCCTTCATCTGGGAAGATCTCACATTTCACTGAGCAACTAAGCCCATGCACCACAACTATTGAGCCTGTGCTCTGGAGCCTGAGAGTTGCAGCTACTGAGCACATGTGCCACAAGTACTGAAGTCCACGTGCCCTAGAGCCTGTGCTCCACAACGAGAGAAGCCACTGCAATAAGAAGCTCATGCATCACAACTAGAGAGCAGCTTCTGTTCTCCACAACTAGAGAGAAGCCCATGTGCAGCAACGAAGACCCAGCACAGCCAAAAATAAATAAATAAAATTATTTTTTTAAAAAAAGAATGGAATCTGGGAAGGTGTTCAGTCTGTTGTACAAGGCTGCTTCAGTGGGAATTCAAACCTGCATCAAATGCCAAGAGCACCACCCCAGAGCCATAGTGATTGATTTGCATCCCTGCTGAAGGGGCCGTTTCATGGACCCCAAGATATTCAGAAGCTTAGACAGCTTTAGTACACCTGGCATAGTGCAGGCTGTCCACAGTGAGGCAGGGCTGGGTCTACATTTGATTTCAGTGTTTCCTACAATAAGCTATGTATTTGTGGTCTCCCTTTTGCTCCCTGTCCTTAGAAATAGTCACTTCTTTGCAAGACTGGCTTTCATGATACCTTTTTACTTTTCCTTTTGGTTTATTTAAATCACTGTCTTAGTAAGACCGTGTGTGTGAAATACTCTGAAAGAGATGCCCCAACATGAACTAAACAAGGGCTAATACTGCCTGATTCCAGGGCCTCAGACTTCAGACTTCTGCTGTTCAGTTGTCTCCCCATCACACTTTTGATTTTCCTCTTCCCCAGGATGGACAGAGTTGTTGTTGTTGTTGTTTTTTTAATGGGAATTCATTTTCTCTTGCATGTTCTTTTCTTGGATAAGACCAAATGCCTCCCACAATTTTGGTAATATCCACTGATTATTTTGTTTTATCCTAGATCCCCCCAAAACATCTGCTTTAGCTCCAAATCACAATGGACTGGTTAGCAGGGCATTCTAAACCAAACATGCTTTACTTAGGTCAATATCCCATAGATAAACAAAATGTATTTTCCATGTTAATCCTTTTAGAATACAACCAGAGAGCATTTTGCACAAGCATGTCAATCAACTAAAAGGGCAAATATCAGGTAACTGCAGAATTTCAGAACTGGAAAGGACACTTGCAGGTCATCTAAAACAAACCCTTCATTTTTTATGTGAGGAAACCAAGACTCAGTGATGATGAGTTGCCAAAAGTTTCATCAAGTTAAGAATAGAGCTATATGCAAAATAATTAAGAAGTGTAATATCTGTAACTTATTTTAAAGGTATTCCAAAATAAGATGGATTAAGAGATGGATGGAGGGATACCTGTGATAAATCAAGTATTAATAGGATGTAAGTATCAGGTTCATTGGTTCCTGACTGTTGACTGTAAACACTTAACTCAAGTGAATGCTTGAAAACTTTCACTATAAAATGTTGGGAATTTGAGATATGCAACAAATTTATGAAGCTAGAAATTCAATGAGACTGGGGCTAGATACCTCATAATAGGTTCGGTATATGCACAGATGATTGCTGGTATCCACTTTCATGGTAGACAACCTAATGTGGAGTCTTACTTAGAGAACACAGTTCTTTAAGATACATTGGAGGGACTCAAAGAAGTAAGATAGTTTTGATCTAGTGAGAATTCTTATAATTCCAAGTGAAAGAAAATCACTCAGACTGACTTAAGCAAATAAAGGGACAATATGGGTTTCCATAAATGAAAAGTCTAGGAGTAAACCTGGCTTGATTATGGTTGATTATCTGTACCAAAATTTCCCATCTCCTGTCTTCACTTTCTTTTGCATTGGTTCTGTTCTCATTCATGCTTCCCCTTCCTAGTTGCTAGGCTTTCTATACTTCCCTGTTTATATCACCATAATCCCAAACTCAGAAGAAGGGACACATACTTCTATCAGCTGTGAAGCAAAAGTCTAAAGAGTGCAATTTTCTTGCTCAGGTTGAATTATGTGTCCATCCCTAAAACAAAAACCACTTGCCAAAAGACTGCAATACTCTGACTGGAAATGTTTAGGCCAGCATGTGCACGTGGACTCTTAGAAGCGGAGACTAATAATCCAAAGGAAATTCCAGTTTGTGTTCCCTCAAATCTAGGGGTGGATGCTGAGCCATTAAAATGAAATGCCATGTCACAGGTTTGCTGTCAGAATATCTCTTAGATTGCTGAAGAAATTGTCTTAAGGTTGGAGATGGGAACAAGGAGTAGACATCCGAGATGCAACTCATCCTCCAGTAAATTCTGTAGTATATTTCTGATTTTAGGAACCACTCCACAAAGGATCACAAGTGAAATTGGCCCATTTCAAGAAGAGGTGCACAAGCTGGATCTGTGATGCCAGCTCCCTAGAGAATGATCAAGGACTTGGTAAAAGAGGATTTTGAGATATTGGTACACATGGATTCCAGGCACATAGGGGAAATGAAAAATTGAGAGTACTGAATAGGACCATAAAGCCAGAGACACTCTTGGAGCCACTCTTAGAAATCTTAGCTACTTTTGCAAGTCAAACTGGAAAGACATTCAGTGGCAGTTCTTACCTTTAGCTAACTTAAGTCAATTTCCAAATAAATTGTAGGTGTGAACTATTTCATTAATCATTACATTGACTGGGCTACTCATTCTGATTTGGTGATGATATCATCAGATGCACTGTTCAGTCAAGACCAACTTTATTTTCATAATCATGAGTTCAGTTCAGTGGAGCTGTGAAGGCTATAAAGTTATGAGAGCAGTCTATCCATCTCCTTTCCCAGGGTAGAACAGCTGGGCCCTGTAGAGCTGGTCCACAGGGCAGAGTATTGCCCACAGCGGTCATGTGTAGAGCCAGAAGGCAGTAGTCAAACAGCCTCCAGGAGAGCCTTCCCAGGCAACCAAGAGGAGTATGTCTCTAATGGCTCCTGAAGACAGGAAGGCTGGAAGCCAAAGTCAGAACCACAAAATGAAGCCAAAGGTTTCAGACAGCCCATGAAGATTAGGGCAAGAGATAGGGAGTCATGACTGGCAAAGGAAGGTATCCTGGACAAATCCTAGAGATAAAGCTGCTGGCAATAGACTGTGTACATGGGCTAAGTTATCTAGGGTGGGGAAAATGACTGACCAGTTTTCAATACCTGGCAGCATGCTTACAAATCTAATTTAAACCATATATAAAAATACCTTTCCAGACACCTAAGCTTAGATGATCTAAGCTTAGCACTTTCCAAAGGTGGAATAGAGTGCTACCTAGAAAATGTCTTGAAGAAATATTTAATGAGCAAAATTGGGATTTTTAAAGGTGTCTTGATTCAGATACTTGCACGTGCCTTATACCTTCCTGCAAATCTTTCAATTAGTTCTTTTCTGTATTTTTCTCAGCTGCCAGGAAGGCAGTGACCAGCGTGACCATCAGGTTGACAGACATGGTGATGTATACACTGTAAAGGGAAAAAAAGTATTTTCATGCACTCCAGAACTACTGACAGAGTGTCTGTTATGTGATGAGCCTTGCACTCGACAGTAGGAATGCAAGATGAGTGGAAGTAGAGTCAGGCAAAACTAAGTGAAAATCTTGATTCTGCAATGGTGTGGGGTTGTGACCTTGAGCATATTCGGTCTGCAAATATTTTTTGTTGTTTAAAATCCAGTAAGAAATATTTGAAGCACAGATTATGTTAAGGATTCAATTAGACAACAAACATAAAAATTGACACAATATTGTAAAACAATTACACTTCAATTTTTTAAAGTAAAAATGAATAAAGTTTCCTTTTAGAATTTTAATTTATAATGCCATAACATAAAAACATTATATCCTGAATATTCATTGAAAGGATTGATGCTGAAACTCCCATACTTTGGCCACCTGATGTGAAGAGCTCACTCACTAGAAAAAAGACCCTGATGCTGGGAAAGATTGAAGTCAGGAGGAGAAGGGGATAACAGAGGATGAGACATTTGGATGGCATCACCAATTCAATGGACATGAGTTTGAGTAAACTCCGGGAGTTGGTTATGGACAGGGAGGCCTGGCATTCTGCAGTACATGGGGTTGCAAAGTCGTGTTGGACACGACTGAGTGACTGAACTGAACTGAACATAAAAATAATTGTTTTCATTACTGTGGATCATCTTTTTTTTTTCTGAATATTGAGCTTTATTTTTTTTTTAATTTTTATTTTTTGTACTGTGGATCATCTTAATGCCATGATATAGAATCATAGAATCTGAAATTCACCCTCTTTCAAATGGTACCTAAGAGAGATCATCTCAGATTATCCTATATACATGAGTATCCTTTCCTTCATCCAATGCAGGAAACTGACTCCATGACCATAGCTTTCTTCAGCCCCTATATATCACCAACATCTGACATGCTGGTCAATTACTTGTTGACTTGTGTATATTCTACCTTTCACCATTAGAATGAAAATTCAAGGAGAGTAGAATTAGTTTGTGGTGTGTGTGTTTTAACTGAAATATAATTGAGGTTTCATAGTGTTTTGTTCAGTGACTTATCCTTGACACCAGAATTATACCTGGCACATAGTGGACACCAATAAACATATACTTTTAAATGAACAAAAATATCTGTGTACACTTACCAAATAGATGTATGGCTAGTTCTACTATGAATTAATAATAACAAAGTTTTCATGCAATCTATATGCACT